>JAUPFM010000110.1:95000-102690 GCA_033026295.1 Channa striata
ACGTTTCGGGTTGGCTTACCCTTCTTCAGGCTTTAGGCTGAGCTGACATGTCCAGACACGTTAATATGTGAGCTTGTGGGCGGCACCCCTTCACAACTGCTCACCCCCTCTATGCACTTCGTTCTCTATGTGACAATGCAACACACCATATATTCGATCAACTGGCAGAGGTCAGCTTTGTTATATAATTAATAAATCCTACCAGAATTTAGGGTTAGGAATTATACCTCCACAGACGGTTAGGGTTAGGATTAAGGAGTCAGGAAAGGGACTATCTCGCCATGGGAATGACCGGAGATCCGAACGCACCTCAGAGAAGGGACGGTGCAGGCACTGGCGGGTTAGGAGAGAGGTAAGTATCCCTAGACTCAAAGAGTCCAGGTAAAATGCACTGGCACGTTACACCATCCCAGTTCCCCAAAGCACATTCTTCCCCCAGTCATTCCAGCTCCCAATTTTGGGCTAAAAAGTAACCCTAAACTCCTGGTAAGTATCTTGCGTGTAGGTGGGTCCCTCTGACGGCAGCCGGTGCTCTCCTTAGCACGTGTGCATGTGTCACTCCTTCATTTTGTGTTTGTTGCTTGGCCTCTTTCTGTGTGTGTATCATTTCCCCAGCGTGTGTCTGCATGTTTGTCTTCGTCTTGTGCTGTGACGGTAAGTATTCTCTGTGGTTCTTTGTGGCTTCTCTGTGGTTCCTATGCTCATGCCTCTGTAGCTACGTTTGGGTTGGCTTACCCTTCTTCAGGCTTTAGGCTGAGCTGACATGTCCAGACACGTTAATATGTGAGCTTGTGGGCGGCACCCCTTCACAACTGCTCACCCCTCTATGCACGCCGTTCTCTATGTGACAATGCAACACACCATATATTGATCAACTGGCAGAGGTCAGCTTTGTTATATAATTAATAAATCCTACCAGAATTTAGGGTTAGAATTATACCTCCACAGACGGTTAGGGTTAGGATTAAGGAGTCAGGAAAGGGACTATCTCGCCATGGGAATGACCGGAGATCCGAACGCACCTCAGAGAAGGGACGGTGCAGGCACTGGCGGGTTAGGAGAGAGGTAAGTATCCCTAGACTCAAAGAGTCCAGGTAAAATGCACTGGCACGTTACACCATCCCAGTTCCCCAAAGCACATTCTTCCCCAGTCATTCCAGCTCCCAATTTTGGGCTAAAAGTAACCCTAAACTCCTGGTAAGTATCTTGCGTGTAGGTGGGTCCTCTGACGGCAGCCGGTGCTCTCCTTAGCACGTGTGCATGTGTCACTCCTTCATTTTGTGTTTGTTGCTTGGCCTCTTTCTGTGTGTGTATCATTTCCCCAGCGTGTGTCTGCATGTTTGTCTTCGTCTTGTGCTGTGACGGTAAGTATTCTCTGTGGTTCTTTGTGGCTTCTCTGTGGTTCCTATGCTCATGCCTCTGTAGCTACGTTTGGGTTGGCTTACCCTTCTTCAGGCTTTAGGCTGAGCTGACATGTCCAGACACGTTAATATGTGAGCTTGTGGCGGCACCCCTTCACAACTGCTCACCCCCTCTATGCACCGTTCTCTATGTGACAATGCAACACACCATATATTCGATCAACTGGCAGAGGTCAGCTTTGTTATATAATTAATAAATCCTACCAGAATTTAGGGTTAGGAATTATACCTCCACAGACAGTTAGGGTTAGGATTAAGGAGTCAGGGAAAGGGACTATCTCGCCATGGGAATGACCGGAGATCCGAACGCACCTCAGAGAAGGGACGGTGCAGGCACTGGCGGGTTAGGAGAGAGAGGTAAGTATCCCTAGACTCAAAGAGTCCAGGTAAAATGCACTGGCACGTTACACCATCCCAGTTCCCCAAAGCACATTCTTCCCCAGTCATTCCAGCTCCCAATTTTGGGCTAAAAGTAACCCTAAACTCCTGGTAAGTATCTTGCGTGTAGGTGGGTCCCTCTGACGGCAGCCGGTGCTCTCCTTAGCACGTGTGCATGTGTCACTCCTTCATTTTGTGTTTGTTGTTTGGCCTCTTTCTGTGTGTGTATCATTTCCCCAGCGTGTGTCTGCATGTTTGTCTTCGTCTTGTGCTGTGACGGTAAGTATTCTCTGTGGTTCTTTGTGGCTTCTCTGTGGTTCCTATGCTCATGCCTCTGTAGCTACGTTTCGGGTTGGCTTACCCTTCTTCAGGCTTTAGGCTGAGCTGACATGTCCAGACACGTTAATATGTGAGCTTGTGGGCGGCACCCCTTCACAACTGCTCACCCCCTCTATGCACTTCGTTCTCTATGTGACAATGCAACACACCATATATTCGATCAACTGGCAGAGGTCAGCTTTGTTATATAATTAATAAATCCTACCAGAATTTAGGGTTAGGAATTATACCTCCACAGACGGTTAGGGTTAGGATTAAGGAGTCAGGAAAGGGACTATCTCGCCATGGGAATGACCGGAGATCCGAACGCACCTCAGAGAAGGGACGTGCAGGCACTGGCGGGTTAGGAGAGAGGTAAGTATCCCTAGACTCAAAGAGTCCAGGTAAAATGCACTGGCACGTTACACCATCCCAGTTCCCCAAAGCACATTCTTCCCCCAGTCATTCCAGCTCCCAATTTTGGGCTAAAAGTAACCCTAAACTCCTGGTAAGTATCTTGCGTGTAGGTGGGTCCTCTGACGGCAGCCGGTGCTCTCCTTAGCACGTGTGCATGTGTCACTCCTTCATTTTGTGTTTGTTGCTTGGCCTCTTTCTGTGTGTGTATCATTTCCCCAGCGTGTGTCTGCATGTTTGTCTTCGTCTTGTGCTGTGACGGTAAGTATTCTCTGTGGTTCTTTGTGGCTTCTCTGTGGTTCCTATGCTCATGCCTCTGTAGCTACGTTTCGGGTTGGCTTACCCTTCTTCAGGCTTTAGGCTGAGCTGACATGTCCAGACACGTTAATATGTGAGCTTGTGGGCGGCACCCCTTCACAACTGCTCACCCCCCTCTATGCACGCCGTTCTCTATGTGACAATGCAACACACCATATATTCGATCAACTGGCAGAGGTCAGCTTTGTTATATAATTAATAAATCCTACCAGAATTTAGGTTAGGAATTATACCTCCCACAGACGGTTAGGGTTAGGATTAAGGAGTCAGGGAAAGGGACTATCTCGCCATGGGAATGACCGGAGATCCGAACGCACCTCAGAGAAGGGACGGTGCAGGCACTGGCGGGTTAGGAGAGAGGTAAGTATCCCTAGACTCAAAGAGTCCAGGTAAAATGCACTGGCACGTTACACCATCCCAGTTCCCCAAAGCACATTCTTCCCAGTCATTCCAGCTCCCAATTTTGGGCTAAAAGTAACCCTAAACTCCTGGTAAGTATCTTGCGTGTAGGTGGGTCCCTCTGACGGCAGCCGGTGCTCTCCTTAGCACGTGTGCATGTGTCACTCCTTCATTTTGTGTTTGTTGCTTGGCCTCTTTCTGTGTGTGTATCATTTCCCCAGCGTGTGTCTGCATGTTTGTCTTCGTCTTGTGCTGTGACGGTAAGTATTCTCTGTGGTTCTTTGTGGCTTCTCTGTGGTTCCTATGCTCATGCCTCTGTAGCACGTTTCGGGTTGGCTTACCCTTCTTCAGGCTTTAGGCTGAGCTGACATGTCCAGACACGTTAATATGTGAGCTTGTGGCGGCACCCTTCACAACTGCTCCCCCTCTATGCACTTCGTTCTCTATGTGACAATGCAACACACCATATATTCGATCAACTGGCAGAGGTCAGCTTTGTTATATAATTAATAAATCCTACCAGAATTTAGGGTTAGGAATTATACCTCCACAGACGGTTAGGGTTAGGATTAAGGAGTCAGGAAAGGGACTATCTCGCCATGGGAATGACCGAGATCCGAACGCACCTCAGAGAAGGGACGGTGCAGGCACTGGCGGGTTAGGAGAGAGGTGGTATCCCTAGACTCAAAGAGTCCAGGTAAAATGCACTGGCACGTTACACCATCCCAGTTCCCCAAAGCACATTCTTCCCCCAGTCATTCCAGCTCCCAATTTTGGGCTAAAAAGTAACCCTAAACTCCTGGTAAGTATCTTGCGTGTAGGTGGGTCCCTCTGACGGCAGCCGGTGCTCTCCTTAGCACGTGTGCATGTGTCACTCCTTCATTTTGTGTTTGTTGCTTGGCCTCTTTCTGTGTGTGTATCATTTCCCCAGCGTGTGTCTGCATGTTTGTCTTCGTCTTGTGCTGTGACGGTAAGTATTCTCTGTGGTTCTTTGTGGCTTCTCTGTGGTTCCTATGCTCATGCCTCTGTAGCTACGTTTCGGGTTGGCTTACCCTTCTTCAGGCTTTAGGCTGAGCTGACATGTCCAGACACGCATATGTGAGCTTGTGGGCGCACCCTTCACAACTGCTCACCCCCTCTATGCACTTCGTTCTCTATGTGACAATGCAACACACCATATATTCGATCAACTGGCAGAGGTCAGCTTTGTTATATAATTAATAAATCCTACCAGAATTTAGGGTTAGGAATTATACCTCCACAGACGGTTAGGTTAGGATTAAGGAGTCAGGAAAGGGACTATCTCGCCATGGGAATGACCGGAGATCCGAACGCACCTCAGAGAAGGGACGGTGCAGGCACTGGCGGGTTAGGGAGAGAGGTAAGTATCCCTAGACTCAAAGAGTCCAGGTAAAATGCACTGGCACGTTACACCATCCCAGTTCCCCAAAGCACATTCTTTCCCCAGTCATTCCAGCTCCCAATTTTGGGCTAAAAGTAACCCTAAACTCCTGGTAAGTATCTTGCGTGTAGGTGGGTCCCTCTGACGGCAGCCGGTGCTCTCCTTAGCACGTGTGCATGTGTCACTCCTTCATTTTTGTGTTTGTTGCTTGGCCTCTTTCTGTGTGTGTATCATTTCCCCAGCGTGTGTCTGCATGTTTGTCTTCGTCTTGTGCTGTGACGGTAAGTATTCTCTGTGGTTCTTTGTGGCTTCTCTGTGGTTCCTATGCTCATGCCTCTGTAGCTACGTTTCGGGTTGGCTTACCCTTCTTCAGGCTTTAGGCTGAGCTGACATGTCCAGACACGTTAATATGTGAGCTTGTGGGCGGCACCCCCTTCACAACTGCTCACCCCCTCTATGCACTTCGTTCTCTATGTGACAATGCAACACACCATATATTCGATCAACTGGCAGAGGTCAGCTTTGTTATATAATTAATAAATCCTACCAGAATTTAGGGTTAGGAATTATACCTCCACAGACGGTTAGGTTAGGATTAAGGAGTCAGGAAAGGGACTATCTCGCCATGGGAATGACCGAGATCCGAACGCACCTCAGAAGGGACGGTGCAGGCACTGGCGGGTTAGGAGAGAGGTAAGTATCCCTAGACTCAAAGAGTCCAGGTAAAATGCACTGGCACGTTACACCATCCCAGTTCCCCAAAGCACATTCTTCCCCCAGTCATTCCAGCTCCCAATTTTGGGCTAAAAGTAACCCTAAACTCCTGGTAAGTATCTTGCGTGTAGGTGGGTCCCTCTGACGGCAGCCGGTGCTCTCCTTAGCACGTGTGCATGTGTCACTCCTTCATTTTGTGTTTGTTGCTTGGCCTCTTTCTGTGTGTGTATCATTTCCCCAGCGTGTGTCTGCATGTTTGTCTTCGTCTTGTGCTGTGACGGTAAGTATTCTCTGTGGTTCTTTGTGGCTTCTCTGTGGTTCCTATGCTCATGCCTCTGTAGCTACGTTTCCGGGTTGGCTTACCCTTCTTCAGGCTTTAGGCTGAGCTGACATGTCCAGACACGTTAATATGTGAGCTTGTGGGCGGCACCCTTCACAACTGCTCACCCTCTATGCACTTCGTTCTCTATGTGACAATGCAACACACCATATATTGATCAACTGGCAGAGGTCAGCTTTGTTATATAATTAATAAATCCTACCAGAATTTAGGGTTAGGAATTATACCTCCCACAGACAGTTGGGGTTAGGATTAGGAGTCAGGGAAAGGGACTATCTCGCCATGGGAATGACCGGAGATCCGAACGCACCTCAGAGAAGGGGACGGTGCAGGCACTGGCGGGTTAGGAGAGAGGTGGTATCCCTAGACTCAAAGAGTCCAGGTAAAATGCACTGGCACGTTACACCATCCCAGTTCCCCAAAGCACATTCTTCCCCCAGTCATTCCAGCTCCCAATTTTGGGCTAAAAGTAACCCTAAACTCCTGGTAAGTATCTTGCGTGTAGGTGGGTCCTCTGACGGCAGCCGGTGCTCTCCTTAGCACGTGTGCATGTGTCACTCCTTCATTTTGTGTTTGTTGTTTGGCCTCTTTCTGTGTGTGTATCATTTCCCCAGCGTGTGTCTGCATGTTTGTCTTCGTCTTGTGCTGTGACGAAAAGTATTCTCTGTGGTTCTTTGTGGCTTCTCTGTGGTTCCTATGCTCATGCCTCTGTAGCTACGTTTGGGTTGGCTTACCCTTCTTCAGGCTTTAGGCTGAGCTGACATGTCCAGACACGTTAATATGTGAGCTTGTGGGCTGCACCCTTCACAACTGCTCACCCCTCTATGCACTTCCGTTCTCTATGTGACAATGCAACACACCATATATTCGATCAACTGGCAGAGGTCAGCTTTGTTATATAATTAATAAATCCTACCAGAATTTAGGGTTAGGAATTATACCTCCCACAGACAGTTAGGGTTAGGATTAAGGAGTCAGGGGAAAGGGACTATCTCGCCATGGGAATGACCGGAGATCCAACGCACCTCAGAGAAGGGACGGTGCAGGCACTGGCGGGTTAGGGAGAGAGGTAAGTATCCCTAGACTCAAAGAGTCCAGGTAAATGCACTGCACGTTACACCATCCCAGTTCCCAAAGCACATTCTTCCCCAGTCATTCCAGCTCCCAATTTTGGGCTAAAAGTAACCCTAAACTCCTGGTAAGTATCTTGCGTGTAGGTGGGTCCTCTGACGGCAGCCGGTGCTCTCCTTAGCACGTGTGCATGTGTTTCACTCCTTCATTTTGTGTTTGTTGCTTGGCCTCTTTCTGTGTGTGTATCATTTCCCCAGCGTGTGTCTGCATGTTTGTCTTCGTCTTGTGCTGTGACGGTAAGTATTCTCTGTGGTTCTTGTGGCTTCTCTGTGGTTCCTATGCTCATGCCTCTGTAGCTACGTTTCGGGTTGGCTTACCCTCTTCTTCAGGCTTTAGGCTGAGCTGACATGTCCAGACACGTTAATATGTGAGCTTGTGGGCGGCACCCCTTCACAACTGCTCACCCCCTCTATGCACTTCGTTCTCTATGTGACAATGCAACACACCATATATTGATCAACTGGCAGAGGTCAGCTTTTGTTATATAATTAATAAATCCTACCCAGGAATTTAGGGTTGGGAATTATACCTCCACAGAGCGGTTAGGTTAGGATTATATTAGAAAGGGACTATCTCAAACATGGGAATGACCGAGATCTGAACGCATTCTCAGAGAAGGGACGCAGTACTGGCGGGTTAGAGAGAGGCATCCCAGACCAAAGAGTCCAGGTAAAATGCACTGGCATCGCATAATCATCCCAGTTCCCAAAGCACACACTTCTTCCCAGTCATTCCAGCTCCCACCTTACGCTGTGCACCCTAAACCCTGCAAGTATCTTGGCGTGTAGGTGGTCCTCTGACGGCAGCCGGTGCTCTCCTTAGCACGTGTGCATGTGTCACTCCTTCATTTTGTGT
>JAUPFM010000111.1:0-102248 GCA_033026295.1 Channa striata
AGCCCAAATAAGAAGACAGACACAGTTTTTTTGAGTTTGGTGCAGAAATTGTTAAATACAAGCTTTGTTTCAAAACAGCATTTTCTTGCTGAGAAAAGGCGATTAAGTAGAATAAACGGATGCTCGAATTACATGCATTTACTGTCTTTAAGGAAACATCCCACAAGCTTGTTTATATGTTCTGCTGAGTGTATTTAGGCTAAATAAGAAGGCAGACACACTTTTATTTGAGTTTGGTGCAGAAATTGTTAAATACAAGCTTTGCTTCAAAACAGCATTTCCTCGCTGAGAAAAGGCGATGGCGAGAATTAACGGATGCTTGAATTACATGCATTTACTGTCTTTTAAGGAAACATCCCACAAGCTTGTTGATATGTTCTGCTGAGTGAATTTAGGCTAAATAAGAAGGCAGACGCAGTTTTATTGGAGTTTAGTGCAGAAATTGTTAAATACAAGCTTGGCTTCAAAACAGCATTTTCTCGCTGAGAAAAGGCGATTGCGAGCATAAAAGAATGATGGAGTTACAGTTTTTTAAGGAAACATCCCACAAGCTTATTTTCAGTCTCTCCTGAGTGTATTTAGGCAGAAGGCAGTTACAGTTTTATTTGAGTCGTTAAGAAATTGTTAAATACAAGTTTGGCTTCAAAACAGCATTTTCTGACTGAGAAAAGGCGATTGCGAGCATAAAAGGATGCTTGAATTACATGCATTTACTATCTTTTAAGGAAACCTCCCAAAAGCTTATTTTTAGTCTCTCCTGAGTGTATTTAGGCCAAATAAGAAGGCAGTTAGAGTTTTATTTGAGTCGTTCAGAAACATTTAAATACAAGCTTGGCTTCAAAACAGCATTTTCTCACTGAGAAAAGGCGATTACAGCATAAAAGGATGCTTGAATTACATGCATTTACTATCTTTTAAGGAAACATCCCACAAGCTTATTTTCAGTCTCTCCTGGGTGGATTTAGCCCAAATGAGAAGGCAGACACAGTTTTATTTGAGTTTGGTGCAGAAATTGTTAAATACAAGCTTTGCTTCAAAACAACATTTTCTCGCTGAGAAAAGGCGATTGCGAGCATAACCCTCGTGCTACCCTGTTCTCACACGGGGAATGCTGGGAGAAAGAGAAAGAGCGGGAGGGGGGGGTGTTTTTAAATCGCTACCCGCCTTTAGCTCTAGGCCCAGAGAGCTAGAGGGGGGGACCGTCCTCATTCACAACGGCCCTCAGCACTCCTCATTGTACAGTGCAGTCATTTCAGCGGCATTGCCGATATGTCTTACGCGACCGAAAAACATTTTCACACTCTCACAACCCTCGTGCCACCCTGTTCTCACACGGGAATGGTGGGAGAAAGAGAAAGAGGAGGAGGAAGAGGGGGGGTGTTTTTAAATCGCTACCCGCCTTTAGCTCTAGGCCCAGAGAGCGAGAGGGGGAAGGGAGCCGTATTCGACACGGGGAGTTGGCCCAAAAGTCGCGTTTTTTTGGGGCTGTTCGCGCACCCTCTACCTCGCGCCCACCGGGGCTGTTTCCCCGCGCATGCGCGTCCCCTCTCTCTTTCTTTCATCTCTCTTTCTTTCATCTCTCCTCCCCCATATCACCCCATCTGTCCCCCCCCATCTTTCCTCCTCCCCCCATCTCTTCTCACCCCCTCGACCCACCCGGCCCGCGCATGCGCTTCAGACTCTCATCTCTCATCTCTCTCTCTCTCTCTCTCTCCTTCTTCTCTCTCTCTCTCTTTCTCTCTCCCCCCTCCCTCCCTACTCTCAATCCCTCCCCCGGGTCCCTCCGACCCGAGGCCATGGGGCCTCGCGTAGGAAGGGACGCCCCGGACTCTGAGACAGGGCCCGGGAGGTTTACGATCCCGGGTCCGCGAGGCCCCGAGGAGACGGGACGCCGGGACGCCGCTGGAGTCCGAGCCCTGGAAGGTTTACGAGCCCGGGGTCCGCGAGGCCCCGAGGAGACGGGACGCCGGACGCGCGGAGTCCGGCCCCGAGAAGGTCCTCCATCCCGATGTCCCGGGTCCGCCAGGCCCCTGGGAGACGGCGCGCCCGCCGCGAGGAGTCAGGGTCCGAGAATGTCCTCTATCCTGGGGTCCCCGAGGCCCCACAGCAGACGTGCAGAGTCTGAGCCCAGGTCCAGGGGTCCCTCAGACCCCCGCAGCGGAGGGGACGTCGGGAAGGTCCCTCAGACCCCGCAGCGGAGGGGACGTCGGTAAGGTCCGCTAGAGCCGGCGGGTCCTCTGACCCCGCAGCGCAGGGGCGCCGGGAAGGTCCGCTGGAGCTGGCGGGGTCCCTTGGACCCACAGCGGAGGGGACGTCGGGGGTCCTCAGACCCCGCAGCGGAGGGGACGCCGGTAAGGTCCGCTAGAGCCGGGCGGGGTCCCTCTGACCCCGCAGCGGAGGGGACGCCGGGAAGGTCCGCTGCAGCGGTCGGGTCCTCGGACCCCCAGCGGAGGGGACGTTGGGGGGTCCCTCAGACCCCCCGCAGCGGAGTTGACGACGGGGTCCCTCTGACCCCGCAGCGGAGGGGACGCCGGGAAGGTCCGCTGCAGCGGTCGGGTCCCTCGGACCCCCAGAGGAGGGGACGCCGGGGTCCTCGGACCCCGCAGCGGAGTTGACGACGGGTCCTCTGACCCCGCAGCGCAGGGGCGCGTCAGGAAGGTCCGCTGGAGCTGGCGGGTCCTCGGACCCCCAGAGGGGGGACGCCGGGGTCCTCGGACCCCGCAGCGGAGTTGACGACGCGGGGTCCTCTGACCCGCAGCGCAGGGGACGTGGGTAAGGTCCGCTGGAGCGGTCGGGTCCTCGGACCCCCAGAGGAGGGGACGTCGGGGTCCTCGGACCCCGCAGCGGAGGGGCCGACGGGGTCCTCTGACCCCACAGGGCAGGGGACGGGTAAGGTCCGCTGAGCGGTCGGGGTCCTCGGACCCCCAGCGGAGTTGACGTCGGGGTCCTCGGACCCCCAGCGGAGTTGACGACGCTGGGTCCCTCTGACCCCCCGCAGCGCAGGGACGTGGGTAAGGTCCGCTGAGCGGTCGGGGTCCTCGGACCCCCAGAGGAGGGGACGCCGGGGTCCTCGGACCCCGCAGCGGAGGGGCCGACGGGGTCCCTCTGACCCCACAGGGCAGGGGACGTGGGTAAGGTCCGCTGAGCGGTCGTCGGGTCCTCGGACCCCCAGCGGAGTTGACGCCGGGGTCCTCGGACCCCGCAGCGGAGGGGCCGACCGGGGTCCTCGGACCCCCCGCAGCGGAGGGGACGCCGGGGTCCTCAGACCCCGCAGCGGAGTTGACGACAGGGGTCCTCGGACCCGCAGGGCAGGGGACGGGTGGGTAAGGTCCGCTGGAGCGGTCGGGTCCTCGGACCCCCAGCGGAGCGGACGCCGAAAGTCCCTCGGACCCCCAGCGGGGGGACTTGGGCAAGCTCCGCTGGAGCGGGCGGGGTCCCTCTGACCCCGCAGCGCAGGGGACGTGGGGAAGGTCCGCTGCAGTGGGCGGGGTCCCTCGGACCCCCGAGTCAACACCCGAAGAGTGTGCAGTGCAAGGGTTAAGGAAACATCCCACAAGCTTATTTTCAGTGTCTTCTGAGTGTATTTAGCCCAAATAAGAAGGCAGACACAGTTTTATTTGAGTTTGGTGCAGAAATTGTTAAATACAAACTTGCATCAAAACAGCATTTTCTCGCTGAGAAAAGGCGATTGCGAGCATAAAAGGAAGCTTGAATTACATGCATTTACTGTCTTATAAGGAAACATCGCACACGCTTATTTTCAGTCTCTCCTGAGTGCTTTTAGGCTAAATAAGAAGGCAGACGCAGTTTTATTTGAGTTTAGTGCAGAAATTGTTAAATACAAGCTTTGCTTTCAGAACAGCATTTCCTCGCTGAGAAAAGGCGATTGCGAGCATAAAAGAATGATGGAGTTACAGTTTTTTAAGGAAACATCCCACAAGCTTATTTTCAGTCTCTCCTGAGTGGATTTAGCCCAAATAAGAAGGCAGACACAGTTTTATTTGAGTTTGGTGCAGAAATTGTTAAATACAAGCTTGGCTTCAAAACAACATTTTCTCGCTGAGAAAAGGCGATTGCGAGCATGAAAGGATGCTGGAGTTACTGTCTTTTAAGGAAACATCCCACAAGCTTATTTTCAGTGTCTTCTGAGTGTATTTAGCCCAAATAAGAAGGCAGACACAGTTTTATTTGAGTTTGGTGCAGAAATTGCTCAATACAAGCTTTGTTTAAAACAGCATTTTCTCGCTGAGAAAAGGCGTTTGAGCATAAACGGATGCTTGAATTACATGCATTTACTGTATTTTAAGGAAACACCCACAAGCTTATTTTCAGTTTCTCCTGAGTGTATTTAGGCCAAATAAGAAGGCAGTTACAGTTTTATTTGAGTCGTGCAGAAATTGTTAAATACAAGCTTTGTTTCAAAACAGCATTTTCTCGCTGAGAAAAGGCGATTCAGCATAAACGGATGCTTGAATTACATGCATTTACTGTCTTTTAAGGAAACATCCCGCAATCTTGTTTAAATGTTCTGCTGAGTGTATTTAGGCTAAATAAGAAGGCAGACGCAGTTTTATTGGAGTTTAGTGCAGAAATTGTTAAATACAAGCTTGGCTTCAAAACAGCATTTCCTCGCTGAGAAAAGGCGATTGCGAGCATGAAAGGATGCTGGAGTTACTGTCTTTTAAAGAAAAAATCCCACAAGCTTATTTTCAGTGTCTTCTGAGTGTATTTAGCCCAAATAAGAAGGCAGACACAGTTTTATTTGAGTTTGGTGCAGAAATTGTTAAATACAAACTTGCTTCAAAACAGCATTTTCTCGCTGAGAAAAGGCGATTATGAAAGCATAAAAGGAAGCTTGAATTACATGCATTTACTGTCTTATAAGGAAACATCTCACAAGCTTATTTTCAGTCTCTCCTGAGTGTTTTTAGGCTAAATAAGAAGGCAGACACAGTTTTATTTGAGTTTGGTGCAGAAATTGTTAAATACAAACTTGCTTCAAAACAGCATTTTCTCGCTGAGAAAAGGCGATTGCGAGCATAAAAGGATGCTTGAATTACATGCATTTACTATCTTTTAAGGAAACATCCCACAAGATTGTTTATATGTTCTGCTGAGTGGATGTAGGCTTTCAGAACAGCTTTCAGAACAGCATTTCCTCGCTGAGAAAAGGCGATTGCGAGCATAAAAGAATGATGGAGTTACTGTCTTTTAAGGAAACATCCCACAAGCTTATTTTCAGTCTCTCCTGAGTGGATTTAGGCTAAATAAGAAGGCAGACACAGTTTTATTTGAGTTTGGTGCAGAAATTGTTAAATACAAGCTTGGCTTCAAAACAGCATTTTCTCGCTGAGAAAAGGCGATTACTGAGCATAAAAGAATGATGGAGTTACAGTTTTTTAAGGAAACATCCCACAAGCTTATTTTCAGTCTCTCCTGAGTGTATTTAGGCCAAATAAGAAGGCAGTTACAGTTTTATTTGAGTCGTGAAGAAATTGTTAAATACAAGCTTTGCTTTCAGAACAGCATTTCCTCGCTGAGAAAAGGCGATTGCGAGAATAAACGGATGCTCGAATTACATGCATTTACTGTCATTTAAGGAAACATCCCACAAGCTTCTTTATATGTTCTGCTGAGTGGATTTAGGCTAACTAAGAAGGCAGACACAGTTTTATTTGAGTTTGGTGCAGAAATTGTTCAATACAAGCTTGGCTTAAAAACAGCATTTACTCGCTGAGAAAAGGCGATTGCGAGCATAAGAGGATGCTGGAGTTACTGTCTTTTAAGGAAACATCCCACAAGCTTATTTTCAGTCTCTCCTGAGTGGATGTAGGCTAAATAAGAAGGCAGACACAGTTTTATTTGAGTTTGGTGCAGAAATTGTTAAATACAAGCTTGGCTTCAAAATAGCATTTTCTCGCTGAGAAAAGGCGATTGCGAGCATAAAAGAATGATGGAGTTACAGTTTTTTAAGGAAACATCCCACAAGCTTATTTTCGGTCTCTCCTGAGTGTATTTAGGCTAAATAAGAAGGCAGTTACAGTTTTATTTGAGTTTGGTGCAGAAATTGTTAAATACAAGCTTTGCTTCAAAACAGCATTTTCTTGCTGAGAAAAGGCGATTGCGAGAATTAACGGATGCTTGAATTACATGCATTTACTGTCTTTTAAGGAAACATCCCACAAGCTTGTTTTTTTGTTCTGCTGAGTGTATTTAGGCTAAATAAGAAGGCAGACACAGTTTTATTTGAGTTTGGTGCAGAAATTGTTAAATACAAGCTTGGCTTCAAAACAACATTTTCTCGCTGTGAAAAGGCGATTATGAGCATAAAAGGATGCTTGAATTACATGCATTTACTGTCTTTTAAGGAAACATCCCACAATCTTGTTTATATGTTCTGCTGAGTGGATTTAGGCTAAATAAGAAGGCAGTTACAGTTTTATTTGAGTCGTTCAGAAACTGTTAAATACAAGCTTGGCTTCAAAACAGCATTTTCTCACTGAGAAAAGGCGATTATGAGCATAAAAGGATGCTTGAATTACATGCATTTACTATCTTTTAAGGAAACATCCACAAGCTTATTTTCAGTCTCTCCTGAGTGTATTTAGCCCAAATAAGAAGGCAGACACAGTTTTATTTGAGTTTGGTGCAGAAATTGTTAAATACAAGCTTTGCTTCAAAACAGCATTTTCTTGCTGAGAAAAGGCGATTGCGAGAATAAACGGATGCTCGAATTACATGCATTTACTGTCTTTTAAGGAAACATCCCACAAGATTGTTTATATGTTCTGCTGAGTGTATTTAGGCTAAATAAGAAGGCAGACACACTTTTATTTGAGTTTGGTGCAGAAATTGTTAAATACAAGCTTTGCTTCAAAACAGCATTTCCTCGCTGAGAAAAGGCGATTGCGAGCATAAAAGAATAGTGGAGTTACAGTTTTTTAAGGAAACATCCCACAAGCTTATTTTCAGTCTCTCCTGAGTGTATTTAGGCTAAATAAGAAGGCAGTTACAGTTTTATTTAAGGTTTGGTGCAGAAATTGTTAAATACAAACTTTGCTTCAAAAAAACATTTCCTCGCTGAGAAAAGGCGATTGCGAGCATAAACGGATGCTCGAATTACATGCATTTACTGTCTTTTAAGGAAACATCCCACAAGATTGTTTATATGTTCTGCTGAGTGTATTTAGGCTAAATAAGAAGGCAGACACACTTTTATTTGAGTTTGGTGCAGAAATTGTTCAATACAAGCTTTGCTTCAAAACAGCATTTTCTCGCTGAGAAAAGGCGATTAAAGCATAAACGGATGCTTGAATTACATGCATTTACTGTCTTTTAAGGAAACATCCCACAAGATTGTTTATATGTTCTGCTGAGTGGATGTAGGCTAAATAAGAAGGCAGACACACTTTTATTTGAGTTTGTTGCAGAAATTGTTCAATACAAGCTTTGCTTCAAAACAGCATTTCCTCGCTGAGAAAAGGCGATTGCGAGCATGAAAGGATGCTGGAGTTACTGTCTTTTAAGGAAACATCCCACAAGCTTATTTTCAGTGTCTTCTGAGTGTATTTAGCCCAAATAAGAAGGCAGTTACAGTTTTATTTGAGTCGTTCAGAAACTGTTAAATACAAGCTTGGCTTCAAAACAGCATTTTCCCACTGAGAAAAGGCGATTGCGAGCATAAAAGGATGCTTGAATTACATGCATTTACTATCTTTTACGGAAACATCCCACAAGCTTATTTTCAGTCTCTACTGAGTGTATTTAGCCCAAATAAGAAGGCAGACACAGTTTTATTTGAGTTTGGTGCAGAAATTGTTAAATACAAGCTTTGCTTAGAAAAACAGCATTTTCTTGCTGAGAAAAGGCGATTTGCGAGAATAAACGGATGCTCGAATTACATGCATTTACTGTCTTTTAAGGAAACATCCACAAGCTTCTTTATATGTTCTGCTGAGTGGATTTAGGCTAACTAAGAAGGCAGACACAGTTTTATTTGAGTTTGGTGCAGAAATTGTTCAATACAAGCTTGGCTTAAAAACAGCATTTACTCGCTGAGAAAAGGCGACAAGAGCATAAGAGGATGCTGGAGTTACTGTCTTTTAAGGAAACATCCCACAAGCTTATTTTCAGTCTCTCCTGAGTGGATTTAGGCTAAATAAGAAGGCAGACACAGTTTTATTTGAGTTTGGTGCAGAAATTGTTAAATACAAGCTTGGCTTCAAAACAGCATTTTCTCGCTCAGAAAAGGCGATTGCGAGCATAAAAGAATGATGGAGTTACAGTTTTTAAGGAAACATCCACAAGCTTATTTTCGGTCTCTCCTGAGTGTATTTAGGCTAAATAAGAAGGCAGACACAGTTTTATTTGACTTTGGTGCAGAAATTGTTCAATACAAGCCTTTCTTCAAAACAGTATTTCTCGCTGAGAAAAGGCGATTGCGAGCATAAAAGGATGCTTGAATTACATGCATTTACTGTCTTTTAAGGAAACATCCCACAAGCTTGTTTTTATGTCCTGCTGACTGGATTTAGGCTAAATAAGAAGGCAGACACAGTTTTATTTGACTTTGGTGCAGAAATTGTTCAATACAAGCTTGGCTTCAAAACAGCATTTTCTCGCTGAGAAAAGGCGATTATGAAAGCATAAAAGGATGCTTGAATTACATGCATTTACTGTCTTTTAAGGAAACATCCCACAAGTTTATTTTCAGTCTCTCCTGAGTGGATTTACGCTAAATAAGAAGGCAGACACAGTTTTATTTGACTTTGGTGCAGAAATTGTTCAATACAAGCCTTTCTTCAAAACAGCATTTCTCGCTGAGAAAAGGCGATTTGCGAGCATAAAAGGATGCTTGAATTACATGCATTTACTGTCTTTTAAGGAAACATCCCACAAGCTTGTTTTTATGTTCTGCTGACTGGATTTAGGCTAAATAAGAAGGCAGACACAGTTTTATTTGACTTTGGTGCAGAAATTGTTCAATACAAGCTTGGCTTCAAAACAGCATTTTCTCGCTGAGAAAAGGCGATTTGTGAGCATAAAAGGATGCTTGAATTACATGCATTTACTATCTTTTAAGGAAACATCCCACAAGATTGTTTATATGTTCTGCTGAGTGGATGTAGGCTTTCAGAACAGCTTTCAGAACAGCATTTCCTCGCTGAGAAAAGGCGATTGCGAGCATAAAAGAATGATGGAGTTACTGTCTTTTAAGGAAACATCCACAAGCTTATTTTCAGTCTCTCCTGAGTGGATTTAGGCTAAATAAGAAGGCAGACACAGTTTTATTTGAGTTTGGTGCAGAAATTGTTAAATACAAGCTTGGCTTCAAAACAGCATTTTCTCGCTGAGAAAAGGCGATTATGAGCATAAAAGAATGATGGAGTTACAGTTTTTAAGGAAACATCCACAAGCTTATTTTCAGTCTCTCCTGAGTGTATTTAGGCCAAATAAGAAGGCAGTTACAGTTTTATTTGAGTCGTGAAGAAATTGTTAAATACAAGCTTGGCTTCAAAACAACATTTTCTCGCTGTGAAAAGGCGATTGCGAGCATAAAAGGATGCTTGAATTACATGCATTTACTGTCTTTTAAGGAAACATCCCACAATCTTGTTTATATGTTCTGCTGAGTGGATTTAGGCTAAATAAGAAGGCAGACACAGTTTTATTTGAGTTTGGTGCAGAAATTGTTAAATACAAGCTTGGCTTCAAAACCGCATTTTCTCGCTGAGAAAAGGCGATTATGAGCATAAAGGGATGCTTGAATTACATGCATTTACTATCTTTTAAGGAAACATCCCACAAGCTTATTTTCAGTCTCTCCTGAGTGTATTTAGCCCAAATAAGAAGGCAGACACAGTTTCATTTGAGTTTGGTGCAGAAATTGTTAAATACAAGCTTTGCTTCAAAACAGCATTTTCTTGCTGAGAAAAGGCGGTGCGAGAATAAACGGATGCTCGAATTACATGCATTTACTGTCTTTTAAGGAAACATCCCACAAGCTTGTTTATATGTTCTGCTGAGTGTATTTAGGCTAAATAAGAAGGCAGACACACTTTTATTTGAGTTTGGTGCAGAAATTGTTAAATACAAGCTTTGCTTCAAAACAGCATTTCTCGCTGAGAAAAGGCGATTGTAGAATTAACGGATGCTTGAATTACATGCATTTACTGTCTTTTAAGGAAACATCCCACAAGATTGTTTATATGTTCTGCTGAGTGGATGTAGGCTAAATAAGAAGGCAGACACACTTTTATTTGAGTTTGGTGCAGAAATTGCTCAATACAAGCTTTGCTTCAAAACAGCATTTTCTCGCTGAGAAAAGGCGATTGCGAGCATAAAGGGATGCTTGAATTACATGCATTTACTGTCTTATAAGGAAACATCGCACAAGCTTTTTTTCAGTCTCTCCTGAGTGTTTTTAGGCTAAATAAGAAGGCAGACGCAGTTTTATTTGAGTTTAGTGCAGAAATTGTTAAATACAAGCTTTGCTTCAGAACAGCTTTCCTCGCTGAGAAAAGGCGATTGCGAGCATAAAAGAATGATGGAGTTACAGTTTTTTAAGGAAACATCCTACAAGCTTATTTTCAGTCTCTCCTGAGTGTATTTAGGCCAAATAAGAAGGCAGTTACAGTTTTATTTGAGTCGTTAAGAAATTGTTAAATACAAGTTTGGCTTCAAAACAGCATTTTCTGACTGAGAAAAGGCGATTGCGAGCATAAAAGGATGTTTGAATTACATGCATTTACTATCTTTTAAGGAAACCTCCCAAAAGCTTATTTTTAGTCTCTCCTGAGTGTATTTAGGCCAAATAAGAAGGCAGTTACAGTTTTATTTGAGTCGTTCAGAAACATTTAAATACAAGCTTGGCTTCAAAACAGCATTTTCTCACTGAGAAAAGGCGATTGCGAGCATAAAAGGATGCTTGAATTACATGCATTTACTATGTTTTAAGGAAACATCCCAAAAGCTTATTTTCAGTCTCTCCTGAGTGGATTTAGCCCAAATAAGAAGGCAGACACAGTTTTATTTGAGTTTGGTGCAGAAATTGTTAAATACAAGCTTGGCTTCAAAAACAAGATTTTCTCGCTGAGAAAAGGCGATTATGAGCATAAAAGGATGCTTGAATTACATGCATTTACTGTCTTTTAAGGAAACATCCCACAAGATTGTTTATATGTTCTGCTGAGTGGATGTAGGCTAAATAAGAAGGCAGACACACTTTTATTTGAGTTTGGTGCAGAAATTGCTCAATACAAGCTTTGCTTCAAAACAGCATTTTCTCGCTGAGAAAAGGCGATTGGAGCATAAACGGATGCTTGAATTACATGCATTTACTGTCTTTTAAGGAAACATCCCACAAGCTTATTTTCAGTTTCTCCTGAGTGTATTTAGGCCAAATAAGAAGGCAGTTACAGTTTTATTTGAGTCGTGCAGAAATTGTTAAATACAAGCTTTGCTTCAAAACAGCATTTTCTCGCTGAGAAAAGGCGATTGCGAGCATAAACGGATGCTTGAATTACATGCATTTACTGTCTTTTAAGGAAACATCCCACAATCTTGTTTATATGTTCTGCTGAGTGTATTTAGGCTAAATAAGAAGGCAGACGCAGTTTTATTGAGTTTAGTGCAGAAATTGTTAAATACAAGCTTTGCTTCAAAACAGCATTTCCTCGCTGAGAAAAGGCGATTGCGAGCATGAAAGGATGCTGGAGTTACTGTCTTTTAAGGAAACATCCACAAGCTTATTTTCAGTGTCTTCTGAGTGTATTTAGCCCAAATAAGAAGGCAGACACAGTTTTATTTGAGTTTGGTGCAGAAATTGTTCAATACAAGCTTTGCTTCAAAACAGCATTTTCTCGCTGAGAAAAGGCGATTGCGAGCATAAACGGATGCTTGAATTACATGCATTTACTGTATTTTAAGGAAACATCCACAAGCTTATTTTCAGTTTCTCCTGAGTGTATTTAGGCCAAATAAGAAGGCAGTTACAGTTTTATTTGAGTCGTGCAGAAATTGTTAAATATAAGCTTTGCTTCAAAACAGTATTTTCTCGCTGAGAAAAGGCGATTATGACATAAATGGAAGCTTTAATTACATGCATTTACTGTCTTATAAGGAAACATCGCACAAGCTTATTTTCAGTCTTTCCTGAGTGTATTTAGGCTAAATAAGAAGGCAGACGCAGTTTTAGTTGAGTTTAGTGCAGAAATTGTTAAATACAAGCTTTGCTTTCAGAACAGCATTTCCTCGCTGAGAAAAGGCGATTGCGAGCATAAAAGAATGATGGAGTTACAGTTTTTAAGGAAACATCCCACAAGCTTATTTTCAGTCTCTCCTGAGTGTATTTAGGCCAAATAAGAAGGCAGTTACAG
The DNA here is from genome assembly GCA_033026295.1 of Channa striata. Lineage (NCBI taxonomy): Eukaryota > Metazoa > Chordata > Actinopteri > Anabantiformes > Channidae > Channa > Channa striata. The sequence goes on from JAUPFM010000111.1 coordinate 12,378, forward strand.
TTTTATTTGAGTCGTGCAGAAATTGTTAAATACAAGCTTTGCTTTAAAACAGCATTTTCTCGCTGAGAAAAGGCGATTTATGAGCATAAACGGATGCTTGAATTACATGCATTTACTGTCTTTTAAGGAAACATCCCACAATCTTGTTTATATGTTCTGCTGAGTGTATTTAGGCTAAATAAGAAGGCAGACGCAGTTTTATTGGAGTTTAGTGCAGAAATTGTTAAATACAAGCTTTGCTTCAAAACAGCATTTCCTCGCTGAGAAAAGGCGATTAAGAGCATGAAAGGATGCTGGAGTTACTGTCTTTTAAGGAAACATCCCACAAGCTTATTTTCAGTGTCTTCTGAGTGTATTTAGCCCAAATAAGAAGGCAGACACAGTTTTATTTGAGTTTGGTGCAGAAATTGTTCAATACAAGCTTTGCTTCAAAACAGCATTTTCTCGCTGAGAAAAGGCGATTATGAGCATAAACGGATGCTTGAATTACATGCATTTACTGTATTTTAAGGAAACATCCCACAAGCTTATTTTCAGTTTCTCCTGAGTGTATTTAGGCCAAATAAGAAGGCAGTTACAGTTTTATTTGAGTCGTGCAGAAATTGTTAAATATAAGCTTTGCTTCAAAACAGCATTTTCTCGCTGAGAAAAGGCGATTGCGAGCATAAACGGATGCTTGAATTACATGCATTTACTGTATTTTAAGGAAACATCCACAAGCTTATTTTCAGTTTCTCCTGAGTGTATTTAGGCCAAATAAGAAGGCAGTTACAGTTTTATTTGAGTCGTGCAGAAATTGTTAAATATAAGCTTTGCTTCAAAACAACATTTTCTCGCTGTGAAAAGGCGATTGCGAGCATAAAAGGATGCTTGAATTACATGCATTTACTGTCTTTTAAGGAAACATCCCACAATCTTGTTTATATGTTCTGCTGAGTGGATTTAGGCTAAATAAGAAGGCAGACACAGTTTTATTTGAGTTTGGTGCAGAAATTGTTAAATACAAGCTTGCTTTCAAAACCGCATTTTCTCGCTGAGAAAAGGCGATTATGAGCATAAAGGGATGCTTGAATTACATGCATTTACTATCTTTTAAGGAAACATCCACAAGCTTATTTTCAGTCTCTCCTGAGTGTATTTAGCCCAAATAAGAAGGCAGACACAGTTTCATTTGAGTTTGGTGCAGAAATTGTTAAATACAAGCTTTGCTTCAAAACAGCATTTTCTTGCTGAGAAAAGGCGATTGCGAGAATAAACGGATGCTCGAATTACATGCATTTACTGTCTTTTAAGGAAACATCCACAAGCTTGTTTATATGTTCTGCTGAGTGTATTTAGGCTAAATAAGAAGGCAGACACACTTTTATTTGAGTTTGGTGCAGAAATTGTTAAATACAAGCTTTGCTTCAAAACAGCATTTCCTCGCTGAGAAAAGGCGATTAAGTAGAATTAACGGATGCTTGAATTACATGCATTTACTGTCTTTTAAGGAAACATCCCACAAGATTGTTTATATGTTCTGCTGAGTGGATGTAGGCTAAATAAGAAGGCAGACACACTTTTATTTGAGTTTGGTGCAGAAATTGCTCAATACAAGCTTTGCTTCAAAACAGCATTTTCTCGCTGAGAAAAGGCGATTATGAGCATAAAGGGATGCTTGAATTACATGCATTTACTGTCTTATAAGGAAACATCGCACAAGCTTTTTTCAGTCTCTCCTGAGTGTTTTTAGGCTAAATAAGAAGGCAGACGCAGTTTTATTTGAGTTTAGTGCAGAAATTGTTAAATACAAGCTTTGTTTCAGAACAGCTTTCCTCGCTGAGAAAAGGCGATTATGAGCATAAAAGAATGATGGAGTTACAGTTTTTAAGGAAACATCCTACAAGCTTATTTTCAGTCTCTCCTGAGTGTATTTAGGCCAAATAAGAAGGCAGTTACAGTTTTATTTGAGTCGTTAAGAAATTGTTAAATACAAGTTTGGCTTCAAAACAGCATTTTCTGACTGAGAAAAGGCGATTGCGAGCATAAAAGGATGTTTGAATTACATGCATTTACTATCTTTTAAGGAAACCTCCCAAAAGCTTATTTTTAGTCTCTCCTGAGTGTATTTAGGCCAAATAAGAAGGCAGTTACAGTTTTATTTGAGTCGTTCAGAAACATTTAAATACAAGCTTGGTTTCAAAACAGCATTTTCTCACTGAGAAAAGGCGATTATGAGCATAAAAGGATGCTTGAATTACATGCATTTACTATGTTTTAAGGAAACATCCCAAAAGCTTATTTTCAGTCTCTCCTGAGTGGATTTAGCCCAAATAAGAAGGCAGACACAGTTTTATTTGAGTTTGGTGCAGAAATTGTTAAATACAAGCTTGGTTTCAAAACAAGATTTTCTCGCTGAGAAAAGGCGATTGAGCATAAAAGGATGCTTGAATTACATGCATTTACTGTCTTTTAAGGAAACATCCCACAAGATTGTTTATATGTTCTGCTGAGTGGATGTAGGCTAAATAAGAAGGCAGACACACTTTTATTTGAGTTTGGTGCAGAAATTGCTCAATACAAGCTTTGTTTCAAAACAGCATTTTCTCGCTGAGAAAAGGCGATTGGAGCATAAACGGATGCTTGAATTACATGCATTTACTGTCTTTTAAGGAAACATCCACAAGCTTATTTTCAGTTTCTCCTGAGTGTATTTAGGCCAAATAAGAAGGCAGTTACAGTTTTATTTGAGTCGTGCAGAAATTGTTAAATACAAGCTTTGTTTCAAAACAGCATTTTCTCGCTGAGAAAAGGCGATTATGAGCATAAACGGATGCTTGAATTACATGCATTTACTGTCTTTTAAGGAAACATCCCACAATCTTGTTTATATGTTCTGCTGAGTGTATTTAGGCTAAATAAGAAGGCAGACGCAGTTTTATTGGAGTTTAGTGCAGAAATTGTTAAATACAAGCTTTGTTTCAAAACAGCATTTCCTCGCTGAGAAAAGGCGATTGCGAGCATGAAAGGATGCTGGAGTTACTGTCTTTTAAGGAAACATCCCACAAGCTTATTTTCAGTGTCTTCTGAGTGTATTTAGCCCAAATAAGAAGGCAGACACAGTTTTATTTGAGTTTGGTGCAGAAATTGTTCAATACAAGCTTTGCTTCAAAACAGCATTTTCTCGCTGAGAAAAGGCGATTGCGAGCATAAACGGATGCTTGAATTACATGCATTTACTGTATTTTAAGGAAACATCCCACAAGCTTATTTTCAGTTTCTCCTGAGTGTATTTAGGCCAAATAAGAAGGCAGTTACAGTTTTATTTGAGTCGTGCAGAAATTGTTAAATATAAGCTTTGCTTCAAAACAGTATTTTCTCGCTGAGAAAAGGCGATTGCGAGCATAAATGGAAGCTTTAATTACATGCATTTACTGTCTTATAAGGAAACATCGCACAAGCTTATTTTCAGTCTTTCCTGAGTGTATTTAGGCTAAATAAGAAGGCAGACGCAGTTTTAGTTGAGTTTAGTGCAGAAATTGTTAAATACAAGCTTTGCTTTCAGAACAGCATTTCCTCGCTGAGAAAAGGCGATTTGCGAGCATAAAAGAATGATGGAGTTACAGTTTTTAAGGAAACATCCCACAAGCTTATTTTCAGTCTCTCCTGAGTGTATTTAGGCCAAATAAGAAGGCAGTTACAGTTTTATTTGAGTCGTGCAGAAATTGTTAAATACAAGCTTTGCTTCAAAACAGCATTTTCTCGCTGAGAAAAGGCGATTATGAGCATAAACGGATGCTTGAATTACATGCATTTACTGTCTTTTAAGGAAACATCCCACAATCTTGTTTATATGTTCTGCTGAGTGTATTTAGGCTAAATAAGAAGGCAGACGCAGTTTTATTGGAGTTTAGTGCAGAAATTGTTAAATACAAGCTTTGCTTCAAAACAGCATTTCCTCGCTGAGAAAAGGCGATTATGAGCATGAAAGGATGCTGGAGTTACTGTCTTTTAAGGAAACATCCCACAAGCTTATTTTCAGTGTCTTCTGAGTGTATTTAGCCCAAATAAGAAGGCAGACACAGTTTTATTTGAGTTTGGTGCAGAAATTGTTCAATACAAGCTTTGCTTCAAAACAGCATTTTCTCGCTGAGAAAAGGCGATTTATGAGCATAAACGGATGCTTGAATTACATGCATTTACTGTATTTTAAGGAAACATCCCACAAGCTTATTTTCAGTTTCTCCTGAGTGTATTTAGGCCAAATAAGAAGGCAGTTACAGTTTTATTTGAGTCGTGCAGAAATTGTTAAATATAAGCTTTGTTTCAAAACAGCATTTTCTCGCTGAGAAAAGGCGATTGAGCATAAACGGATGCTTGAATTACATGCATTTACTGTATTTTAAGGAAACATCCACAAGCTTATTTTCAGTCTCTCCTGAGTGTATTTAGCCCAAATAAGAAGGCAGACACAGTTTTATTTGAGTTTGGTGCAGAAATTGTTAAATACAAATTTGTTTCAAAACAGCATTTTCTCGCTGAGAAAAGGCGATTGCGAGCATAAATGGAAGCTTTAATTACATGCATTTACTGTCTTATAAGGAAACATCGCACAAGCTTATTTTCAGTCTTTCCTGAGTGTATTTAGGCTAAATAAGAAGGCAGACGCAGTTTTAGTTGAGTTTAGTGCAGAAATTGTTAAATACAAGCTTTGCTTTCAGAACAGCATTTCCTCGCTGAGAAAAGGCGATTAAGTGAGCATAAAAGAATGATGGAGTTACAGTTTTTAAGGAAACATCCACAAGCTTATTTTCAGTCTCTCCTGAGTGTATTTAGGCCAAATAAGAAGGCAGTTACAGTTTTATTTGAGTCGTTAAGAAATTGTTAAATACAAGTTTGGCTTCAAAACAGCATTTTCTGACTGAGAAAAGGCGATTGCGAGCATAAACGGATGCTTGAATTACATGCATTTACTATCTTTTAAGGAAACCTCCCAAAAGCTTATTTTTAGTCTCTCCTGAGTGTATTTAGGCCAAATAAGAAGGCAGTTACAGTTTTATTTGAGTCGTTCAGAAACATTTAAATACAAGCTTGGTTTCAAAACAGCATTTTCTCACTGAGAAAAGGCGATTATGAGTATAAAAGGATGCTTGAATTACATGCATTTACTATGTTTTAAGGAAACATCCCACAAGCTTATTTTCAGTCTCTCCTGAGTGGATTTAGCCCAAATAAGAAGGCAGACACAGTTTTATTTGAGTTTGGTGCAGAAATTGTTAAATACAAGCTTGGCTTCAAAACAACATTTTCTCGCTGAGAAAAGGCGATTTGCGAGCATAAAAGGATGCTTCAATTACATGCATTTACTGTCTTTTAAGGAAACATCCCACAAGATTGTTTATATGTTTTGCTGAGTGGATTTAGGCTAAATAAGAAGGCAGACACACTTTTATTTGAGTTTGGTGCAGAAATTGTTCAATACAAGCTTTGTTTCAAAACAGCATTTTCTCGCTGAGAAAAGGCGATTATGAGCATAAACGGATGCTTGAATTACATGCATTTACTGTCTTTTAAGGAAACATCCCACAAGCTTATTTTCAGTTTCTCCTGAGTGTATTTAGGCCAAATAAGAAGGCAGTTACAGTTTTATTTGAGTCGTGCAGAAACTGTTAAATACAAGCTTTGCTTCAAAACAGCATTTTCTCGCTGAGAAAAGGCGATTGTGAGCATAAAAGGATGCTTGAATTACATGCATTTACTATCTTTTAAGGAAACATCCCACAAGCTTATTTTCAGTCTCTCCTGAGTGTATTTAGCCCAAATAAGAAGGCAGACACAGTTTTATTTGAGTTTGGTGCAGAAATTGTTAAATACAAGCTTTGCTTCAAAACAGCATTTTCTTGCTGAGAAAAGGCGATTGCAAGAATAAACCGATGCTTGAATTACATGCATTTACTTTCTTTTAAGGAAACATCCCACAAGCTTGTTGATATGTTCTGCTGAGTGAATTTAGGCTAAATAAGAAGGCAGACGGCGTTTTATTGAGTTTAGTGCAGAAATTGTTCAATACAAGCTTTGCTTCAAAACAGCATTTCCTCGCTGAGAAAAGGCGATTGAGCATAAAAGAATGATGGAGTTACAGTCTTTTAAGGAAAATCCCACAAGCTTATTTTCAGTCTCTCCTGAGTGTATTTAGCCCAAATAAGAAGGCAGACACAGTTTTATTTGAGTTTGGTGCAGAAATTGTTAAATACAAACTTGTTCAAAACAGCATTTTCTCGCTGAGAAAAGGCGATTTGAGCATAAATGGAAGCTTGAATTACATGCATTTACTGTATTTTAAGGAAACATCCCAGAAGCTTATTTTCAGTTTCTCCTGAGTGTATTTAGGCCAAATAAGAAGGCAGTTACAGTTTTATTTGAGTCGTGCAGAAATTGTTAAATACAAATTTGCTTCAAAACAGCATTTTCTCGCTGAGAAAAGGCGATTGCGAGCATAAATGGAAGCTTTAATTACATGCATTTACTGTCTTATAAGGAAACATCGCAAGCTTATTTTCAGTCTTTCCTGAGTGTATTTAGGCTAAATAAGAAGGCAGACGCAGTTTTAGTTGAGTTTAGTGCAGAAATTGTTAAATACAAGCTTTGCTTTCAGAACAGCATTTTCTCGCTGAGAAAAGGCGATTGCGAGCATAAAAGAATGATGGAGTTACAGTTTTTTAAGGAAACATCCCACAAGCTTATTTTCAGTCTCTCCTGAGTGTATTTAGGCCAAATAAGAAGGCAGTTACAGTTTTATTTGAGTCGTGCAGAAATTGTTAAATACAAGCTTTGCTTCAAAACAGCATTTTCTCGCTGAGAAAAGGCGATTATGTAGCATAAACGGATGCTTGAATTACATGCATTTACTGTCTTTTAAGGAAACATCCCACAATCTTGTTTATATGTTCTGCTGAGTGTATTTAGGCTAAATAAGAAGGCAGACGCAGTTTTATTGGAGTTTAGTGCAGAAATTGTTAAATACAAGCTTTGTTTTCAAAACAGCATTTCCTCGCTGAGAAAAGGCGATTAGAGCATGAAAGGATGCTGGAGTTACTGTCTTTTAAGGAAACATCCCACAAGCTTATTTTCAGTGTCTTCTGAGTGTATTTAGCCCAAATAAGAAGGCAGACACAGTTTTATTTGAGTTTGGTGCAGAAATTGTTCAATACAAGCTTTGTTTCAAAACAGCATTTTCTCGCTGAGAAAAGGCGATTGCGAGCATAAACGGATGCTTGAATTACATGCATTTACTGTATTTTAAGGAAACATCCCACAAGCTTATTTTCAGTTTCTCCTGAGTGTATTTAGGCCAAATAAGAAGGCAGTTACAGTTTTATTTGAGTCGTGCAGAAATTGTTAAATATAAGCTTTTGCTTCAAAACAGCATTTTCTCGCTGAGAAAAGGCGATTATGAGCATAAACGGATGCTTGAATTACATGCATTTACTGTATTTTAAGGAAACATCCCACAAGCTTATTTTCAGTCTCTCCTGAGTGTATTTAGCCCAAATAAGAAGGCAGACACAGTTTTATTTGAGTTTGGTGCAGAAATTGTTAAATACAAATTTGTTTCAAAACAGCATTTTCTCGCTGAGAAAAGGCGATTATGAGCATAAATGGAAGCTTTAATTACATGCATTTACTGTCTTATAAGGAAACATCGCATGCTTATTTTCAGTCTTTCCTGAGTGTATTTAGGCTAAATAAGAAGGCAGACGCAGTTTTAGTTGAGTTTAGTGCAGAAATTGTTAAATACAAGCTTTGCTTTCAGAACAGCATTTCCTCGCTGAGAAAAGGCGATTGCGAGCATAAAAGAATGATGGAGTTACAGTTTTTAAGGAAACATCCCACAAGCTTATTTTCAGTCTCTCCTGAGTGTATTTAGCCCAAATAAGAAGGCAGACACAGTTTTATTTGAGTTTGGTGCAGAAATTGTTAAATACAAGCTTGGCTTCAAAACAACATTTTCTCGCTGTGAAAAGGCGATTGCGAGCATAAATGGATGCTTGAATTACATGCATTTACTGTCTTATAAGGAAACATCCCACAAGCTTATTTTCAGTCTCTCCTGAGTGTATTTAGCCCAAATAAGAAGGCAGACACAGTTTTATTTGAGTTTGGTGCAGAAATTGTTAAATACAAGCTTTGCTTCAAAACAGCATTTTCTTGCTGAGAAAAGGCGATTAGAATAAACGGATGCTCGAATTACATGCATTTACTGTCTTTTAAGGAAACATCCCACAAGCTTGTTTATATGTTCTGCTGAGTGTATTTAGGCTAAATAAGAAGGCAGACACACTTTTATTTGAGTTTGGTGCAGAAATTGTTAAATACAAGCTTTGCTTCAAAACAGCATTTCCTCGCTGAGAAAAGGCGATTAGAGCATAAAAGAATAGTGGAGTTACAGTTTTTAAGGAAACATCCCACAAGCTTATTTTCAGTCTCTCCTGAGTGTATTTAGGCTAAATAAGAAGGCAGTTACAGTTTTATTTAAGATTTGGTGCAGAAATTGTTAAATACAAACTTTGCTTCAAAAAACATTTCCTCGCTGAGAAAAGGCGATTAAGTGAGCATAAAAGGATGCTTGAATTACATGCTTTTACTGTCTTTTAAGGAAACATCCCACAAGATTGTTTATATGTTCTGCTGAGTGGGTTTAGGCTAAATAAGAAGGCAGACACACTTTTATTTGAGTTTGGTGCAGAAATTGTTCAATACAAGCTTTGCTTCAAAACAGCATTTTCTCGCTGAGAAAAGGCGATTATGAGCATAAACGGATGCTTGAATTACATGCATTTACTGTCTTTTAAGGAAACATCCCACAAGATTGTTTATATGTTCTGCTGAGTGGATGTAGGCTAAATAAGAAGGCAGACACACTTTTATTTGAGTTTGTTGCAGAAATTGTTCAATACAAGCTTTGCTTCAAAACAGCATTTCCTCGCTGAGAAAAGGCGATTGCGAGCATGAAAGGATGCTGGAGTTACTGTCTTTTAAGGAAACATCCCACAAGCTTATTTTCAGTGTCTTCTGAGTGTATTTAGCCCAAATAAGAAGGCAGACACAGTTTTATTTGAGTTTGGTGCAGAAATTGTTCAATACAAGCTTTGTTTCAAAACAGCATTTTCTCGCTGAGAAAAGGCGATTATGAAAGCATAAACGGATGCTTGAATTACATGCATTTACTGTATTTTAAGGAAACATCCACAAGCTTATTTTTTGTCTCTCCTGAGTGTATTTAGGCCAAATAAGAAGGCAGTTACAGTTTTATTTGAGTCGTTCAGAAACTGTTAAATACAAGCTTGGCTTCAAAACAGCATTTTCCCACTGAGAAAAGGCGATTGCGAGCATAAAAGGATGCTTGAATTACATGCATTTACTATCTTTTACGGAAACATCCCACAAGCTTATTTTCAGTCTCTACTGAGTGTATTTAGCCCAAATAAGAAGGCAGACACAGTTTTATTTGAGTTTGGTGCAGAAATTGTTAAATACAAGCTTTGCTTAGAAAAACAGCATTTTCTTGCTGAGAAAAGGCGATTGCGAGAATAAACGGATGCTCGAATTACATGCATTTACTGTCTTTTAAGGAAACATCCCACAAGCTTCTTTATATGTTCTGCTGAGTGGATTTAGGCTAACTAAGAAGGCAGACACAGTTTTATTTGAGTTTGGTGCAGAAATTGTTCAATACAAGCTTGGCTTAAAAACAGCATTTACTCGCTGAGAAAAGGCGATTGCGAGCATAAAAGAATGATGGAGTTACAGTTTTTTAAGGAAACATCCCACAAGCTTATTTTCAGTCTCTCCTGAGTGTATTTAGGCTAAATAAGAAGGCAGACACAGTTTTATTTGACTTTGGTGCAGAAATTGTTCAATACAAGCCTTTCTTCAAAACAGTATTTCTCGCTGAGAAAAGGCGATTGCGAGCATAAAAGGATGCTTGAATTACATGCATTTACTGTCTTTTAAGGAAACATCCCACAAGCTTGTTTTTATGTCCTGCTGACTGGATTTAGGCTAAATAAGAAGGCAGACACAGTTTTATTTGACTTTGGTGCAGAAATTGTTCAATACAAGCTTGGCTTCAAAACAGCATTTTCTCGCTGAGAAAAGGCGATTGCAGCATAAAAGGATGCTTGAATTACATGCATTTACTGTCTTTTAAGGAAACATCCCACAAGTTTATTTTCAGTCTCTCCTGAGTGGATTTACGCTAAATAAGAACGCAGACACAGTTTTATTTGACTTTGGTGCAGAAATTGTTCAATACAAGCCTTTCTTCAAAACAGCATTTCTCGCTGAGAAAAGGCGATTGCGAGCATAAAAGGATGCTTGAATTACATGCATTTACTGTCTTTTAAGGAAACATCCCACAAGCTTGTTTTTATGTTCTGCTGACTGGATTTAGGCTAAATAAGAAGGCAGACACAGTTTTATTTGACTTTGGTGCAGAAATTGTTCAATACAAGCTTGGCTTCAAAACAGCATTTTCTCGCTGAGAAAAGGCGATTGCGAGCATAAAAGGATGCTTGAATTACATGCATTTACTATCTTTTAAGGAAACATCCCACAAGATTGTTTATATGTTCTGCTGAGTGGATGTAGGCTTTCAGAACAGCTTTCAGAACAGCATTTCCTCGCTGAGAAAAGGCGATTGCGAGCATAAAAGAATGATGGAGTTACTGTCTTTTAAGGAAACATCCCACAAGCTTATTTTCAGTCTCTCCTGAGTGGATTTAGGCTAAATAAGAAGGCAGACACAGTTTTATTTGAGTTTGGTGCAGAAATTGTTAAATACAAGCTTGGTTTCAAAACAGCATTTTCTCGCTGAGAAAAGGCGATTATGAGCATAAAAGAATGATGGAGTTACAGTTTTTAAGGAAACATCCCACAAGCTTATTTTCAGTCTCTCCTGAGTGTATTTAGGCCAAATAAGAAGGCAGTTACAGTTTTATTTGAGTCGTGAAGAAATTGTTAAATACAAGCTTGGCTTCAAAACAACATTTTCTCGCTGTGAAAAGGCGATTGCGAGCATAAAAGGATGCTTGAATTACATGCATTTACTGTCTTTTAAGGAAACATCCCACAATCTTGTTTATATGTTCTGCTGAGTGGATTTAGGCTAAATAAGAAGGCAGACACAGTTTTATTTGAGTTTGGTGCAGAAATTGCTCAATACAAGCTTGGCTTCAAAACCGCATTTTCTCGCTGAGAAAAGGCGATTTGAGCATAAACGGATGCTTGAATTACATGCATTTACTGTCTTTTAAGGAAACATCCCACAAGCTTATTTTCAGTCTCTCCTGAGTGTATTTAGGCCAAATAAGAAGGCAGTTACAGTTTTATTTGAGTCGTGCAGAAATTGTTAAATACAAGCTTTGCTTCAAAACAGCATTTTCTCGCTGAGAAAAGGCGATTATGAGCATAAACGGATGCTTGAATTACATGCATTTACTGTCTTTTAAGGAAACATCCCACAATCTTGTTTATATGTTCTGCTGAGTGTATTTAGGCTAAATAAGAAGGCAGACGCAGTTTTATTGGAGTTTAGTGCAGAAATTGTTAAATACAAGCTTTGCTTCAAAACAGCATTTCCTCGCTGAGAAAAGGCGATTGCGAGCATGAAAGGATGCTGGAGTTACTGTCTTTTAAGGAAACATCCCACAAGCTTATTTTCAGTGTCTTCTGAGTGTATTTAGCCCAAAAAAAGAAGGCAGACACAGTTTTATTTGAGTTTGGTGCAGAAATTGTTCAATACAAGCTTTGCTTCAAAACAGCATTTTCTCGCTGAGAAAAGGCGATTATGAGCATAAACGGATGCTTGAATTACATGCATTTACTGTATTTTAAGGAAACATCCACAAGCTTATTTTCAGTTTCTCCTGAGTGTATTTAGGCCAAATAAGAAGGCAGTTACAGTTTTATTTGAGTCGTGCAGAAATTGTTAAATATAAGCTTTGCTTCAAAACAGCATTTTCTCGCTGAGAAAAGGCGATTATGAGCATAAACGGATGCTTGAATTACATGCATTTACTGTATTTTAAGGAAACATCCCACAAGCTTATTTTCAGTCTCTCCTGAGTGTATTTAGCCCAAATAAGAAGGCAGACACAGTTTTATTTGAGTTTGGTGCAGAAATTGTTAAATACAAATTTGTTTAAAACAGCATTTTTCGCTGAGAAAAGGCGATTATGAGCATAAATGGAAGCTTTAATTACATGCATTTACTGTCTTATAAGGAAACATCGCACAAGCTTATTTTCAGTCTCTCCTGAGTGTATTTAGGCTAAATAAGAAGGCAGACGCAGTTTTAGTTGAGTTTAGTGCAGAAATTGTTAAATACAAGCTTTGCTTTCAGAACAGCATTTCCTCGCTGAGAAAAGGCGATTGCGAGCATAAAAGAATGATGGAGTTACAGTTTTTTAAGGAAACATCCCACAAGCTTATTTTCAGTCTCTCCTGAGTGTATTTAGGCCAAATAAGAAGGCAGTTACAGTTTTATTTGAGTCGTGCAGAAATTGCTAAATACAAGCTTTGCTTCAAAACAGCATTTTCTCGCTGAGAAAAGGCGATTGCGAGCATAAACGGATGCTTGAATTACATGCATTTACTGTCTTTTAAGGAAACATCCCACAATCTTGTTTATATGTTCTGCTGAGTGTATTTAGGCTAAATAAGAAGGCAGACGCAGTTTTATTGGAGTTTAGTGCAGAAATTGTTAAATACAAGCTTTGCTTCAAAACAGCATTTCCTCGCTGAGAAAAGGCGATTGCGAGCATGAAAGGATGCTGGAGTTACTGTCTTTTAAGGAAACATCCCACAAGCTTATTTTTAGTGTCTTCTGAGTGTATTTAGCCCAAATAAGAAGGCAGACACAGTTTTATTTGAGTTTGGTGCAGAAATTGTTCAATACAAGCTTTGTTTCAAAACAGCATTTTCTCGCTGAGAAAAGGCGATTATGAAAGCATAAACGGATGCTTGAATTACATGCATTTACTGTATTTTAAGGAAACATCCCACAAGCTTATTTTCAGTTTCTCCTGAGTGTATTTAGGCCAAATAAGAAGGCAGTTACAGTTTTATTTGAGTCGTGCAGAAATTGTTAAATACAAGCTTGGCTTCAAAACAACATTTTCTCGCTGAGAAAAGGCGATTGCGAGCATAAAAGGATGCTTGAATTACATGCATTTACTATCTTTTAAGGAAACATCCCACAAGCTTATTTTCAGTCTCTCCTGAGTGTATTTAGCCCAAATAAGAAGGCAGACACAGTTTTATTTGAGTTTGGTGCAGAAATTGTTAAATACAAGCTTTGCTTCAAAACAGCATTTTCTTGCTGAGAAAAGGCGATTGCAAGAATAAACCGATGCTTGAATTACATGCATTTACTTTCTTTTAAGGAAACATCCCACAAGCTTGTTGATATGTTCTGCTGAGTGAATTTAGGCTAAATAAGAAGGCAGACGGCGTTTTATTGGAGTTTAGTGCAGAAATTGTTCAATACAAGCTTTGCTTCAAAACAGCATTTCCTCGCTGAGAAAAGGCGATTGCGAGCATAAAAGAATGATGGAGTTACAGTCTTTTAAGGAAAATCCCACAAGCTTATTTTCAGTCTCTCCTGAGTGTATTTAGCCCAAATAAGAAGGCAGACACAGTTTTATTTGAGTTTGGTGCAGAAATTGTTAAATACAAACTTGCTTCAAAACAGCATTTTCTCGCTGAGAAAAGGCGATTGCGAGCATAAATGGAAGCTTGAATTACATGCATTTACTGTATTTTAAGGAAACATCCCAGAAGCTTATTTTCAGTTTCTCCTGAGTGTATTTAGGCCAAATAAGAAGGCAGTTACAGTTTTATTTGAGTCGTGCAGAAATTGTTAAATACAAACTTTTCTTCAAAACAGCATTTCCTCGCTGAGAAAAGGCGATTGCGAGCATAAAAGAATGATGGAGTTACAGTTTTTTAAGGAAACATCCCACAAGCTTATTTTCAGTCTCTCCTGAGTATATTTAGGCCAAATAATAAGGCAGTTACAGTTTTATTTGAGTCGTTCAGAAATTGTTAAATACAAGTTTGGCTTCAAAACAGCATTTTCTGACTGAGAAAAGGCGATTGCGAGCATAAAAGGATGCTTGAATTACATGCATTTACTATCTTTTAAGGAAACCTCCCAAAACCTTATTTTTAGTCTCTCCTGAGTGTATTTAGGCCAAATAAGAAGGCAGTTACAGTTTTATTTGAGTCGTTCAGAAACTGTTAAATACAATCTTGGCTTCAAAACAGCATTTTCTCGCTGAGAAAAGGCGATTATGAGCATAAACGGATGCTTGAATTACATGCATTTACTGTATTTTAAGGAAACATCCCACAAGCTTATTTTCAGTCTCTCCTGAGTGTATTTAGCCCAAATAAGAAGGCAGACACAGTTTTATTTGAGTTTGGTGCAGAAATTGTTAAATACAAATTTGCTTCAAAACAGCATTTTCTCGCTGAGAAAAGGCGATTGAGCATAAATGGAAGCTTTAATTACATGCATTTACTGTCTTATAAGGAAACATCGCACAAGCTTATTTTCAGTCTTTCCTGAGTGTATTTAGGCTAAATAAGAAGGCAGACGCAGTTTTAGTTGAGTTTAGTGCAGAAATTGTTAAATACAAGCTTTGCTTTCAGAACAGCATTTCCTCGCTGAGAAAAGGCGATTGCGAGCATAAAAGAATGATGGAGTTACAGTTTTTAAGGAAACATCCCACAAGCTTATTTTCAGTCTCTCCTGAGTGTATTTAGGCCAAATAAGAAGGCAGTTACAGTTTTATTTGAGTCGTGCAGAAATTGTTAAATACAAGCTTTGCTTCAAAACAGCATTTTCTCGCTGAGAAAAGGCGATTATGAGCATAAACGGATGCTTGAATTACATGCATTTACTGTCTTTTAAGGAAACATCCCACAATCTTGTTTATATGTTCTGCTGAGTGTATTTAGGCTAAATAAGAAGGCAGACGCAGTTTTATTGGAGTTTAGTGCAGAAATTGTTAAATACAAGCTTTGCTTCAAAACAGCATTTCCTCGCTGAGAAAAGGCGATTGCGAGCATGAAAGGATGCTGGAGTTACTGTCTTTTAAGGAAACATCCCACAAGCTTATTTTCAGTGTCTTCTGAGTGTATTTAGCCCAAATAAGAAGGCAGACACAGTTTTATTTGAGTTTGGTGCAGAAATTGTTCAATACAAGCTTTGCTTAAAACAGCATTTTCTCGCTGAGAAAAGGCGATTATGAGCATAAACGGATGCTTGAATTACATGCATTTACTGTATTTTAAGGAAACATCCCACAAGCTTATTTTCAGTTTCTCCTGAGTGTATTTAGGCCAAATAAGAAGGCAGTTACAGTTTTATTTGAGTCGTGCAGAAATTGTTAAATATAAGCTTTGCTTCAAAACAGCATTTTCTCGCTGAGAAAAGGCGATTAGTAGCATAAACGGATGCTTGAATTACATGCATTTACTGTATTTTAAGGAAACATCCCACAAGCTTATTTTCAGTCTCTCCTGAGTGTATTTAGCCCAAATAAGAAGGCAGACACAGTTTTATTTGAGTTTGGTGCAGAAATTGTTAAATACAAATTTGTTTCAAAACAGCATTTTCTCGCTGAGAAAAGGCGATTTTAGCATAAATGGAAGCTTTAATTACATGCATTTACTGTCTTATAAGGAAACATCGCACAAGCTTATTTTCAGTCTTTCCTGAGTGTATTTAGGCTAAATAAGAAGGCAGACGCAGTTTTAGTTGAGTTTAGTGCAGAAATTGTTAAATACAAGCTTTGCTTTCAGAACAGCATTTCCTCGCTGAGAAAAGGCGATTGCGAGCATAAAAGAATGATGGAGTTACAGTTTTTTAAGGAAACATCCCACAAGCTTATTTTCAGTCTCTCCTGAGTGTATTTAGCCCAAATAAGAAGGCAGACACAGTTTTATTTGAGTTTGGTGCAGAAATTGTTAAATACAAGCTTGGCTTCAAAACAACATTTTCTCGCTGTGAAAAGGCGATTGCGAGCATAAATGGATGCTTGAATTACATGCATTTACTGTCTTATAAGGAAACATCCCACAAGCTTATTTTCAGTCTCTCCTGAGTGTATTTAGCCCAAATAAGAAGGCAGACACAGTTTTATTTGAGTTTGGTGCAGAAATTGTTAAATACAAGCTTTGCTTCAAAACAGCATTTTCTTGCTGAGAAAAGGCGATTGCGAGAATAAACGGATGCTCGAATTACATGCATTTACTGTCTTTTAAGGAAACATCCCACAAGCTTGTTTATATGTTCTGCTGAGTGTATTTAGGCTAAATAAGAAGGCAGACACACTTTTATTTGAGTTTGGTGCAGAAATTGTTAAATACAAGCTTTGCTTCAAAACAGCATTTCCTCGCTGTGAAAAGGCGATTGCGAGCATAAATGGATGCTTGAATTACATGCATTTACTGTCTTATAAGGAAACATCCCACAAGCTTATTTTCAGTCTCTCCTGAGTGTATTTAGCCCAAATAAGAAGGCAGACACAGTTTTATTTGAGTTTGGTGCAGAAATTGTTCAATACAAGCTTTGCTTCAAAACAGCATTTTCTCGCTGAGAAAAGGCGATTGCGAGCATAAACGGATGCTTGAATTACATGCATTTACTGTATTTTAAGGAAACATCCCACAAGCTTATTTTTTGTCTCTCCTGAGTGTATTTAGGCCAAATAAGAAGGCAGTTACAGTTTTATTTGAGTCGTTCAGAAACTGTTAAATACAAGCTTGGCTTCAAAACAGCATTTTCCCACTGAGAAAAGGCGATTGCGAGCATAAAAGGATGCTTGAATTACATGCATTTACTATCTTTTACGGAAACATCCCACAAGCTTATTTTCAGTCTCTACTGAGTGTATTTAGCCCAAATAAGAAGGCAGACACAGTTTTATTTGAGTTTGGTGCAGAAATTGTTAAATACAAGCTTTGCTTAGAAAAACAGCATTTTCTTGCTGAGAAAAGGCGATTGCGAGAATAAACGGATGCTCAATTACATGCATTTACTGTCTTTTAAGGAAACATCCCACAAGCTTCTTTATATGTTCTGCTGAGTGGATTTAGGCTAAATAAGAAGGCAGACACAGTTTTATTTGAGTTTGGTGCAGAAATTGTTCAATACAAGCTTGGCTTAAAAACAGCATTTACTCGCTGAGAAAAGGCGATTGCGAGCATAAAAGAATGATGGAGTTACAGTTTTTAAGGAAACATCCCACAAGCTTATTTTCAGTCTCTCCTGAGTGTATTTAGGCTAAATAAGAAGGCAGACACAGTTTTATTTGACTTTGGTGCAGAAATTGTTCAATACAAGCCTTTCTTCAAAACAGTATTTCTCGCTGAGAAAAGGCGATTGCGAGCATAAAAGGATGCTTGAATTACATGCATTTACTGTCTTTTAAGGAAACATCCCACAAGCTTGTTTTTATGTCCTGCTGACTGGATTTAGGCTAAATAAGAAGGCAGACACAGTTTTATTTGACTTTGGTGCAGAAATTGTTCAATACAAGCTTGGCTTCAAAACAGCATTTTCTCGCTGAGAAAAGGCGATTGCGAGCATAAAAGGATGCTTGAATTACATGCATTTACTGTCTTTTAAGGAAACATCCCACAAGTTTATTTTCAGTCTCTCCTGAGTGGATTTACGCTAAATAAGAACGCAGACACAGTTTTATTTGACTTTGGTGCAGAAATTGTTCAATACAAGCCTTTCTTCAAAACAGCATTTTCGCTGAGAAAAGGCGATTGCGAGCATAAAAGGATGCTTGAATTACATGCATTTACTGTCTTTTAAGGAAACATCCCACAAGCTTGTTTTTATGTTCTGCTGACTGGATTTAGGCTAAATAAGAAGGCAGACACAGTTTTATTTGACTTTGGTGCAGAAATTGTTCAATACAAGCTTGGCTTCAAAACAGCATTTTCTCGCTGAGAAAAGGCGATTGCGAGCATAAAAGGATGCTTGAATTACATGCATTTACTATCTTTTAAGGAAACATCCCACAAGATTGTTTATATGTTCTGCTGAGTGGATGTAGGCTTTCAGAACAGCTTTCAGAACAGCATTTCCTCGCTGAGAAAAGGCGATTGCGAGCATAAAAGAATGATGGAGTTACTGTCTTTTAAGGAAACATCCCACAAGCTTATTTTCAGTCTCTCCTGAGTGGATTTAGGCTAAATAAGAAGGCAGACACAGTTTTATTTGAGTTTGGTGCAGAAATTGTTAAATACAAGCTTGGCTTCAAAACAGCATTTTCTCGCTGAGAAAAGGCGATTGCGAGCATAAAAGAATGATGGAGTTACAGTTTTTTAAGGAAACATCCCACAAGCTTATTTTCAGTCTCTCCTGAGTGTATTTAGGCCAAATAAGAAGGCAGTTACAGTTTTATTTGAGTCGTGAAGAAATTGTTAAATACAAGCTTGGCTTCAAAACAACATTTTCTCGCTGTGAAAAGGCGATTGCGAGCATAAAAGGATGCTTGAATTACATGCATTTACTGTCTTTTAAGGAAACATCCCACAATCTTGTTTATATGTTCTGCTGAGTGGATTTAGGCTAAATAAGAAGGCAGACACAGTTTTATTTGAGTTTGGTGCAGAAATTGCTCAATACAAGCTTGGCTTCAAAACCGCATTTTCTCGCTGAGAAAAGGCGATTCTGAGCATAAACGGATGCTTGAATTACATGCATTTACTGTCTTTTAAGGAAACATCCCACAAGCTTATTTTCAGTCTCTCCTGAGTGTATTTAGGCCAAATAAGAAGGCAGTTACAGTTTTATTTGAGTCGTGCAGAAATTGTTAAATACAAGCTTTGCTTCAAAACAGCATTTTCTCGCTGAGAAAAGGCGATTCTGAAGCATAAACGGATGCTTGAATTACATGCATTTACTGTCTTTTAAGGAAACATCCCACAATCTTGTTTATATGTTCTGCTGAGTGTATTTAGGCTAAATAAGAAGGCAGACGCAGTTTTATTGGAGTTTAGTGCAGAAATTGTTAAATACAAGCTTTGCTTCAAAACAGCATTTCCTCGCTGAGAAAAGGCGATTGCGAGCATGAAAGGATGCTGGAGTTACTGTCTTTTAAGGAAACATCCCACAAGCTTATTTTCAGTGTCTTCTGAGTGTATTTAGCCCAAAAAGAAGGCAGACACAGTTTTATTTGAGTTTGGTGCAGAAATTGTTCAATACAAGCTTTGCTTCAAAACAGCATTTTCTCGCTGAGAAAAGGCGATTGCGAGCATAAACGGATGCTTGAATTACATGCATTTACTGTATTTTAAGGAAACATCCCACAAGCTTATTTTCAGTTTCTCCTGAGTGTATTTAGGCCAAATAAGAAGGCAGTTACAGTTTTATTTGAGTCGTGCAGAAATTGTTAAATATAAGCTTTGCTTCAAAACAGCATTTTCTCGCTGAGAAAAGGCGATTGCGAGCATAAACGGATGCTTGAATTACATGCATTTACTGTATTTTAAGGAAACATCCCACAAGCTTATTTTCAGTCTCTCCTGAGTGTATTTAGCCCAAATAAGAAGGCAGACACAGTTTTATTTGAGTTTGGTGCAGAAATTGTTAAATACAAATTTGCTTCAAAACAGCATTTTCTCGCTGAGAAAAGGCGATTGCGAGCATAAATGGAAGCTTTAATTACATGCATTTACTGTCTTATAAGGAAACATCGCACAAGCTTATTTTCAGTCTCTCCTGAGTGTATTTAGGCTAAATAAGAAGGCAGACGCAGTTTTAGTTGAGTTTAGTGCAGAAATTGTTAAATACAAGCTTTGCTTTCAGAACAGCATTTCCTCGCTGAGAAAAGGCGATTGCGAGCATAAAAGAATGATGGAGTTACAGTTTTTAAGGAAACATCCACAAGCTTATTTTCAGTCTCTCCTGAGTGTATTTAGGCCAAATAAGAAGGCAGTTACAGTTTTATTTGAGTCGTGCAGAAATTGCTAAATACAAGCTTTGCTTCAAAACAGCATTTTCTCGCTGAGAAAAGGCGTTGCGAGCATAAACGGATGCTTGAATTACATGCATTTACTGTCTTTTAAGGAAACATCCACAATCTTGTTTATATGTTCTGCTGAGTGTATTTAGGCTAAATAAGAAGGCAGACGCAGTTTTATTGGAGTTTAGTGCAGAAATTGTTAAATACAAGCTTTGCTTCAAAACAGCATTTCCTCGCTGAGAAAAGGCGATTGCGAGCATGAAAGGATGCTGGAGTTACTGTCTTTTAAGGAAACATCCCACAAGCTTATTTTTAGTGTCTTCTGAGTGTATTTAGCCCAAATAAGAAGGCAGACACAGTTTTATTTGAGTTTGGTGCAGAAATTGTTCAATACAAGCTTTGCTTCAAAACAGCATTTTCTCGCTGAGAAAAGGCGATTGCTGAGCATAAACGGATGCTTGAATTACATGCATTTACTGTATTTTAAGGAAACATCCCACAAGCTTATTTTCAGTTTCTCCTGAGTGTATTTAGGCCAAATAAGAAGGCAGTTACAGTTTTATTTGAGTCGTGCAGAAATTGTTAAATACAAGCTTGGCTTCAAAACAACATTTTCTCGCTGAGAAAAGCGATTATGAGCATAAAAGGATGCTTGAATTACATGCATTTACTATCTTTTAAGGAAACATCCCACAAGCTTATTTTCAGTCTCTCCTGAGTGTATTTAGCCCAAATAAGAAGGCAGACACAGTTTTATTTGAGTTTGGTGCAGAAATTGTTAAATACAAGCTTTGCTTCAAAACAGCATTTTCTTGCTGAGAAAAGGCGATTGCAAGAATAAACCGATGCTTGAATTACATGCATTTACTTTCTTTTAAGGAAACATCCCACAAGCTTGTTGATATGTTCTGCTGAGTGAATTTAGGCTAAATAAGAAGGCAGGCGCGTTTTATTGGAGTTTAGTGCAGAAATTGTTCAATACAAGCTTTGCTTCAAAACAGCATTTCCTCGCTGAGAAAAGGCGATTGCGAGCATAAAAGAATGATGGAGTTACAGTCTTTTAAGGAAAATCCCACAAGCTTATTTTCAGTCTCTCCTGAGTGTATTTAGCCCAAATAAGAAGGCAGACACAGTTTTATTTGAGTTTGGTGCAGAAATTGTTAAATACAAACTTGCTTCAAAACAGCATTTTTCGCTGAGAAAAGGCGATTTGCAGCATAAATGGAAGCTTGAATTACATGCATTTACTGTATTTTAAGGAAACATCCCAGAAGCTTATTTTCAGTTTCTCCTGAGTGTATTTAGGCCAAATAAGAAGGCAGTTACAGTTTTATTTGAGTCGTGCAGAAATTGTTAAATACAAACTTTTCTTCAAAACAGCATTTCCTCGCTGAGAAAAGGCGATTTGCGAGCATAAAAGAATGATGGAGTTACAGTTTTTAAGGAAACATCCCACAAGCTTATTTTCAGTCTCTCCTGAGTATATTTAGGCCAAATAATAAGGCAGTTACAGTTTTATTTGAGTCGTTCAGAAATTGTTAAATACAAGTTTGGCTTCAAAACAGCATTTTCTGACTGAGAAAAGGCGATTGCGAGCATAAAAGGATGCTTGAATTACATGCATTTACTATCTTTTAAGGAAACCTCCCAAAACCTTATTTTTAGTCTCTCCTGAGTGTATTTAGGCCAAATAAGAAGGCAGTTACAGTTTTATTTGAGTCGTTCAGAAACTGTTAAATACAATCTTGGCTTCAAAACAGCATTTTCTCGCTGAGAAAAGGCGATTGCGAGCATAAACGGATGCTTGAATTACATGCATTTACTGTATTTTAAGGAAACATCCCACAAGCTTATTTTCAGTCTCTCCTGAGTGTATTTAGCCCAAATAAGAAGGCAGACACAGTTTTATTTGAGTTTGGTGCAGAAATTGTTAAATACAAATTTGCTTCAAAACAGCATTTTCTCGCTGAGAAAAGGCGATTGCGAGCATAAATGGAAGCTTTAATTACATGCATTTACTGTCTTATAAGGAAACATCGCACAAGCTTATTTTCAGTCTTTCCTGAGTGTATTTAGGCTAAATAAGAAGGCAGACGCAGTTTTAGTTGAGTTTAGTGCAGAAATTGTTAAATACAAGCTTTGCTTTCAGAACAGCATTTCCTCGCTGAGAAAAGGCGATTGCGAGCATAAAAGAATGATGGAGTTACAGTTTTTTAAGGAAACATCCCACAAGCTTATTTTCAGTCTCTCCTGAGTGTATTTAGGCCAAATAAGAAGGCAGTTACAGTTTTATTTGAGTCGTGCAGAAATTGTTAAATACAAGCTTTGCTTCAAAACAGCATTTTCTCGCTGAGAAAAGGCGATTCTGAGCATAAACGGATGCTTGAATTACATGCATTTACTGTCTTTTAAGGAAACATCCCACAATCTTGTTTATATGTTCTGCTGAGTGTATTTAGGCTAAATAAGAAGGCAGACGCAGTTTTATTGGAGTTTAGTGCAGAAATTGTTAAATACAAGCTTTGCTTCAAAACAGCATTTCCTCGCTGAGAAAAGGCGATTGCGAGCATGAAAGGATGCTGGAGTTACTGTCTTTTAAGGAAACATCCCACAAGCTTATTTTCAGTGTCTTCTGAGTGTATTTAGCCCAAATAAGAAGGCAGACACAGTTTTATTTGAGTTTGGTGCAGAAATTGTTCAATACAAGCTTTGCTTCAAAACAGCATTTTCTCGCTGAGAAAAGGCGATTATGAGCATAAACGGATGCTTGAATTACATGCATTTACTGTATTTTAAGGAAACATCCCACAAGCTTATTTTCAGTTTCTCCTGAGTGTATTTAGGCCAAATAAGAAGGCAGTTACAGTTTTATTTGAGTCGTGCAGAAATTGTTAAATATAAGCTTTGCTTCAAAACAGCATTTTCTCGCTGAGAAAAGGCGATTAGTGAGCATAAACGGATGCTTGAATTACATGCATTTACTGTATTTTAAGGAAACATCCCACAAGCTTATTTTCAGTCTCTCCTGAGTGTATTTAGCCCAAATAAGAAGGCAGACACAGTTTTATTTGAGTTTGGTGCAGAAATTGTTAAATACAAATTTGCTTCAAAACAGCATTTTCTCGCTGAGAAAAGGCGATTATGAAACATAAATGGAAGCTTTAATTACATGCATTTACTGTCTTATAAGGAAACATCGCACAAGCTTATTTTCAGTCTTTCCTGAGTGTATTTAGGCTAAATAAGAAGGCAGACGCAGTTTTAGTTGAGTTTAGTGCAGAAATTGTTAAATACAAGCTTTGCTTTCAGAACAGCATTTCCTCGCTGAGAAAAGGCGATTAAGAGCATAAAAGAATGATGGAGTTACAGTTTTTAAGGAAACATCCACAAGCTTATTTTCAGTCTCTCCTGAGTGTATTTAGCCCAAATAAGAAGGCAGACACAGTTTTATTTGAGTTTGGTGCAGAAATTGTTAAATACAAGCTTGGCTTCAAAACAACATTTTCTCGCTGTGAAAAGGCGATTGCGAGCATAAATGGATGCTTGAATTACATGCATTTACTGTCTTATAAGGAAACATCCCACAAGCTTATTTTCAGTCTCTCCTGAGTGTATTTAGCCCAAATAAGAAGGCAGACACAGTTTTATTTGAGTTTGGTGCAGAAATTGTTAAATACAAGCTTTGCTTCAAAACAGCATTTTCTTGCTGAGAAAAGGCGATTGCGAGAATAAACGGATGCTCGAATTACATGCATTTACTGTCTTTTAAGGAAACATCCCACAAGCTTGTTTATATGTTCTGCTGAGTGTATTTAGGCTAAATAAGAAGGCAGTTACAGTTTTATTTAAGATTTGGTGCAGAAATTGTTAAATACAAACTTTGCTTCAAAAAAACATTTCCTCGCTGAGAAAAGGCGATTGCGAGCATAAAAGGATGCTTGAATTACATGCTTTTACTGTCTTTTAAGGAAACATCCCACAAGATTGTTTATATGTTCTGCTGAGTGGGTTTAGGCTAAATAAGAAGGCAGACACACTTTTATTTGAGTTTGGTGCAGAAATTGTTCAATACAAGCTTTGCTTCAAAACAGCATTTTCTCGCTGAGAAAAGCGATTGCGAGCATAAACGGATGCTTGAATTACATGCATTTACTGTCTTTTAAGGAAACATCCCACAAGATTGTTTATATGTTCTGCTGAGTGGATGTAGGCTAAATAAGAAGGCAGACACACTTTTATTTGAGTTTGTTGCAGAAATTGTTCAATACAAGCTTTGCTTCAAAACAGCATTTCCTCGCTGAGAAAAGGCGATTGCGAGCATGAAAGGATGCTGGAGTTACTGTCTTTTAAGGAAACATCCCACAAGCTTATTTTCAGTGTCTTCTGAGTGTATTTAGCCCAAATAAGAAGGCAGACACAGTTTTATTTGAGTTTGGTGCAGAAATTGTTCAATACAAGCTTTGCTTCAAAACAGCATTTTCTCGCTGAGAAAAGGCGATTAAGTAGCATAAACGGATGCTTGAATTACATGCATTTACTGTATTTTAAGGAAACATCCCACAAGCTTATTTTTGTCTCTCCTGAGTGTATTTAGGCCAAATAAGAAGGCAGTTACAGTTTTATTTGAGTCGTTCAGAAACTGTTAAATACAAGCTTGGCTTCAAAACAGCATTTTCCCACTGAGAAAAGGCGATTGCGAGCATAAAAGGATGCTTGAATTACATGCATTTACTATCTTTTACGGAAACATCCCACAAGCTTATTTTCAGTCTCTACTGAGTGTATTTAGCCCAAATAAGAAGGCAGACACAGTTTTATTTGAGTTTGGTGCAGAAATTGTTAAATACAAGCTTTGCTTAGAAAAACAGCATTTTCTTGCTGAGAAAAGGCGATTGCGAGAATAAACGGATGCTCGAATTACATGCATTTACTGTCTTTTAAGGAAACATCCCACAAGCTTCTTTATATGTTCTGCTGAGTGGATTTAGGCTAACTAAGAAGGCAGACACAGTTTTATTTGAGTTTGGTGCAGAAATTGTTCAATACAAGCTTGGCTTAAAAACAGCATTTACTCGCTGAGAAAAGGCGATTGCGAGCATAAAAGGAAGCTTGAATTACATGCATTTACTGTCTTATAAGGAAACATCGCACAAGCTTATTTTCTGTTTCTCCTGAGTGGATTTAGGCTAAATAAGAAGGCAGACACAGTTTTATTTGAGTTTGGTGCAGAAATTGTTAAATACAAGCTTGGCTTCAAAACAGCATTTTCTCGCTCAGAAAAGGCGATTGCGAGCATAAAAGAATGATGGAGTTACTGTCTTTTAAGGAAACATCCCACAAGCTTATTTTCAGTCTCTCCTGAGTGGATTTAGGCTAAATAAGAAGGCAGACACAGTTTTATTTGAGTTTGGTGCAGAAATTGTTAAATACAAGCTTGGCTTCAAAACAGCATTTTCTCGCTGAGAAAAGGCGATTGCGAGCATAAAAGAATGATGGAGTTACAGTTTTTTAAGGAAACATCCCACAAGCTTATTTTCAGTCTCTCCTGAGTGTATTTAGGCCAAATAAGAAGGCAGTTACAGTTTTATTTGAGTCGTGAAGAAATTGTTAAATACAAGCTTGGCTTCAAAACAACATTTTCTCGCTGTGAAAAGGCGATTGCGAGCATAAAAGGATGCTTGAATTACATGCATTTACTGTCTTTTAAGGAAACATCCCACAATCTTGTTTATATGTTCTGCTGAGTGGATTTAGGCTAAATAAGAAGGCAGACACAGTTTTATTTGAGTTTGGTGCAGAAATTGCTCAATACAAGCTTGGCTTCAAAACCGCATTTTCTCGCTGAGAAAAGGCGATTGCGAGCATAAACGGATGCTTGAATTACATGCATTTACTGTCTTTTAAGGAAACATCCCACAAGCTTATTTTCAGTGTCTTCTGAGTGTATTTAGCCCAAAAAAGAAGGCAGACACAGTTTTATTTGAGTTTGGTGCAGAAATTGTTCAATACAAGCTTTGTTTCAAAACAGCATTTTCTCGCTGAGAAAAGGCGATTTGAGCATAAACGGATGCTTGAATTACATGCATTTACTGTATTTTAAGGAAACATCCCACAAGCTTATTTTCAGTTTCTCCTGAGTGTATTTAGGCCAAATAAGAAGGCAGTTACAGTTTTATTTGAGTCGTGCAGAAATTGTTAAATATAAGCTTTGCTTCAAAACAGCATTTTCTCGCTGAGAAAAGGCGATTGCATGAGCATAAACGGATGCTTGAATTACATGCATTTACTGTATTTTAAGGAAACATCCACAAGCTTATTTTCAGTCTCTCCTGAGTGTATTTAGCCCAAATAAGAAGGCAGACACAGTTTTATTTGAGTTTGGTGCAGAAATTGTTAAATACAAATTTGCTTCAAAACAGCATTTTCTCGCTGAGAAAAGGCGATTATGAGCATAAATGGAAGCTTTAATTACATGCATTTACTGTCTTATAAGGAAACATCGCACAAGCTTATTTTCAGTCTCTCCTGAGTGTATTTAGGCTAAATAAGAAGGCAGACGCAGTTTTAGTTGAGTTTAGTGCAGAAATTGTTAAATACAAGCTTTGCTTTCAGAACAGCATTTCCTCGCTGAGAAAAGGCGATTAGAGCATAAAAGAATGATGGAGTTACAGTTTTTAAGGAAACATCCCACAAGCTTATTTTCAGTCTCTCCTGAGTGTATTTAGGCCAAATAAGAAGGCAGTTACAGTTTTATTTGAGTCGTGCAGAAATTGCTAAATACAAGCTTTTTGCTTCAAAACAGCATTTTCTCGCTGAGAAAAGGCGATTACGAGCATAAACGGATGCTTGAATTACATGCATTTACTGTCTTTTAAGGAAACATCCCACAATCTTGTTTATATGTTCTGCTGAGTGTATTTAGGCTAAATAAGAAGGCAGACGCAGTTTTATTGAGTTTAGTGCAGAAATTGTTAAATACAAGCTTTGCTTCAAAACAGCATTTCCTCGCTGAGAAAAGGCGATTGCGAGCATGAAAGGATGCTGGAGTTACTGTCTTTTAAGGAAACATCCCACAAGCTTATTTTTAGTGTCTTCTGAGTGTATTTAGCCCAAATAAGAAGGCAGACACAGTTTTATTTGAGTTTGGTGCAGAAATTGTTCAATACAAGCTTTGCTTCAAAACAGCATTTTCTCGCTGAGAAAAGGCGATTGCGAGCATAAACGGATGCTTGAATTACATGCATTTACTGTATTTTAAGGAAACATCCACAAGCTTATTTTCAGTTTCTCCTGAGTGTATTTAGGCCAAATAAGAAGGCAGTTACAGTTTTATTTGAGTCGTGCAGAAATTGTTAAATATAAGCTTTGCTTCAAAACAGCATTTTCTCGCTGAGAAAAGGCGATTATGAGCATAAACGGATGCTTGAATTACATGCATTTACTGTATTTTAAGGAAACATCCCACAAGCTTATTTTCAGTCTCTCCTGAGTGTATTTAGCCCAAATAAGAAGGCAGACACAGTTTTATTTGAGTTTGGTGCAGAAATTGTTAAATACAAATTTGCTTCAAAACAGCATTTTCTCGCTGAGAAAAGGCGATTATGAGCATAAATGGAAGCTTTAATTACATGCATTTACTGTCTTATAAGGAAACATCGCACAAGCTTATTTTCAGTCTTTCCTGAGTGTATTTAGGCTAAATAAGAAGGCAGACGCAGTTTTAGTTGAGTTTAGTGCAGAAATTGTTAAATACAAGCTTTGCTTTCAGAACAGCATTTCCTCGCTGAGAAAAGGCGATTGCGAGCATAAAAGAATGATGGAGTTACAGTTTTTAAGGAAACATCCCACAAGCTTATTTTCAGTCTCTCCTGAGTGTATTTAGGCCAAATAAGAAGGCAGTTACAGTTTTATTTGAGTCGTTAAGAAATTGTTAAATACAAGTTTGGCTTCAAAACAGCATTTTCTGACTGAGAAAAGGCGATTGCGAGCATAAACGGATGCTTGAATTACATGCATTTACTATCTTTTAAGGAAACCTCCCAAAAGCTTATTTTTAGTCTCTCCTGAGTGTATTTAGGCCAAATAAGAAGGCAGTTACAGTTTTATTTGAGTCGTTCAGAAACATTTAAATACAAGCTTGGCTTCAAAACAGCATTTTCTCACTGAGAAAAGGCGATTGCAGTAGTATAAAAGGATGCTTGAATTACATGCATTTAGTATGTTTTAAGGAAACATCCCACAAGCTTATTTTCAGTCTCTCCTGAGTGGATTTAGCCCAAATAAGAAGGCAGACACAGTTTTATTTGAGTTTGGTGCAGAAATTGTTAAATACAAGCTTGGCTTCAAAACAACATTTTCTCGCTGAGAAAAGGCGATTTGCGAGCATAAAAGGATGCTTCAATTACATGCATTTACTGTCTTTTAAGGAAACATCCCACAAGATTGTTTATATGTTCTGCTGAGTGGATTTAGGCTAAATAAGAAGGCAGACACACTTTTATTTGAGTTT
This sequence comes from Channa striata, assembly GCA_033026295.1. Classification (NCBI taxonomy): domain Eukaryota; kingdom Metazoa; phylum Chordata; class Actinopteri; order Anabantiformes; family Channidae; genus Channa; species Channa striata. Next base: position 40,917 of record JAUPFM010000111.1, read on the forward strand.
GGTGCAGAAATTGTTCAATACAAGCTTTGCTTCAAAACAGCATTTTCTCGCTGAGAAAAGGCGATTCATTGAGCATAAAAGGATGCTTGAATTACATGCATTTACTATCTTTTAAGGAAACATCCCACAAGCTTATTTTCAGTCTCTCCTGAGTGTATTTAGCCCAAATAAGAAGGCAGACACAGTTTTATTTGAGTTTGGTGCAGAAATTGTTAAATACAAGCTTTGCTTCAAAACAGCATTTTCTTGCTGAGAAAAGGCGATTGCAAGAATAAACCGATGCTTGAATTACATGCATTTACTTTCTTTTAAGGAAACATCCCACAAGCTTGTTGATATGTTCTGCTGAGTGAATTTAGGCTAAATAAGAAGGCAGACGGCGTTTTATTGGAGTTTAGTGCAGAAATTGTTCAATACAAGCTTGGCTTCAAAACAGCATTTCCTCGCTGAGAAAAGGCGATTGCGAGCATAAAAGAATGATGGAGTTACAGTCTTTTAAGGAAAATCCCACAAGCTTATTTTCAGTCTCTCCTGAGTGTATTTAGCCCAAATAAGAAGGCAGACACAGTTTTATTTGAGTTTGGTGCAGAAATTGTTAAATACAAACTTGCTTCAAAACAGAATTTTCTCGCTGAGAAAAGGCGATTGCGAGCATAAATGGAAGCTTGAATTACATGCATTTACTGTATTTTAAGGAAACATCCCAGAAGCTTATTTTCAGTTTCTCCTGAGTGTATTTAGGCCAAATAAGAAGGCAGTTACAGTTTTATTTGAGTCGTGCAGAAATTGTTAAATACAAACTTTTCTTCAAAACAGCATTTCCTCGCTGAGAAAAGGCGATTGCGAGCATAAAAGAATGATGGAGTTACAGTTTTTAAGGAAACATCCCACAAGCTTATTTTCAGTCTCTCCTGAGTATATTTAGGCCAAATAATAAGGCAGTTACAGTTTTATTTGAGTCGTTCAGAAATTGTTAAATACAAGTTTGGCTTCAAAACAGCATTTTCTGACTGAGAAAAGGCGATTAGAGCATAAAAGGATGCTTGAATTACATGCATTTACTATCTTTTAAGGAAACCTCCCAAAACCTTATTTTTAGTCTCTCCTGAGTGTATTTAGGCCAAATAAGAAGGCAGTTACAGTTTTATTTGAGTCGTTCAGAAACATTTAAATACAAGCTTGGCTTCAAAACAGCATTTACTCGCTGAGAAAAGGCGATTGCGAGCATAAACGGATGCTTGAATTACATGCATTTACTGTATTTTAAGGAAACACCCCACAAGCTTATTTTCAGTTTCTCCTGAGTGTATTTAGGCCAAATAAGAAGGCAGTTACAGTTTTATTTGAGTCGTGCAGAAATTGTTAAATACAAGCTTTGCTTCAAAACAGCATTTTCTCGCTGAGAAAAGGCGATTGCGAGCATAAACGGATTCTTGAATTACATGCATTTAATGTCTTTTAAGGAAACATCCCGCAATCTTGTTTAAATGTTCTGCTGAGTGTATTTAGGCTAAATAAGAAGGCAGACGCAGTTTTATTGGAGTTTAGTGCAGAAATTGTTAAATACAAGCTTGGCTTCAAAACAGCATTTCCTCGCTGAGAAAAGGCGATTGCGAGCATGAAAGGATGCTGGAGTTACTGTCTTTTAAAGAAAAATCCCACAAGCTTATTTTCAGTGTCTTCTGAGTGTATTTAGCCCAAATAAGAAGGCAGACACAGTTTTATTTGAGTTTGGTGCAGAAATTGTTAAATACAAACTTGCTTCAAAACAGCATTTTCTCGCTGAGAAAAGGCGATTGCGAGCATAAAAGGAAGCTTGAATTACATGCATTTACTGTCTTATAAGGAAACATCGCACAAGCTTATTTTCAGTCTCTCCTGAGTGTTTTTAGGCTAAATAAGAAGGCAGACGCAGTTTTATTTGAGTTTAGTGCAGAAATTGTTAAATACAAGCTTTGCTTTCAGAACAGCATTTCCTCGCTGAGAAAAGGCGATTGCGAGAATAAACGGATGCTCGAATTACATGCATTTACTGTCTTTTAAGGAAACATCCCACAAGCTTCTTTATATGTTCTGCTGAGTGGATTTAGGCTAAATAAAAATGCAGACACAGTTTTATTTGAGTTTGGTGCAGAAATTGTTAAATACAAGCTTTGCTTCAAAACAGCATTTTCTTGCTGAGAAAAGGCGATTGCGAGAATTAACGGATGCTTGAATTACATGCATTTACTGTCTTTTAAGGAAACATCCCACAAGCTTGTTTTTTTTTTTCTGCTGAGTGTATTTAGGCTAAATAAGAAGGCAGACACAGTTTTATTTGAGTTTGGTGCAGAAATTGTTAAATACAAGCTTGGCTTCAAAACAACATTTTCTCGCTGAGAAAAGGCGATTGCGAGCATAAAAGGATGCTTGAATTACATGCATTTACTGTCTTTTAAGGAAACATCCCACAAGATTGTTTATATGTTCTGCTGAGTGGATGTAGGCTAAATAAGAAGGCAGACACACTTTTATTTGAGTTTGTTGCAGAAATTGTTCAATACAAGCTTTGCTTCAAAACAGCATTTCCTCGCTGAGAAAAGGCGATTGCGAGCATGAAAGGATGCTGGAGTTACTGTCTTTTAAGGAAACATCCACAAGCTTATTTTCAGTGTCTTCTGAGTGTATTTAGCCCAAATAAGAAGGCAGACACAGTTTTATTTGAGTTTGGTGCAGAAATTGTTCAATACAAGCTTTTTGCTTCAAAACAGCATTTTCTCGCTGAGAAAAGGCGATTTGAGCATAAACGGATGCTTGAATTACATGCATTTACTGTATTTTAAAGAAAACATCCACAAGCTTATTTTCAGTCTCTCCTGAGTGTATTTAGGCCAAATAAGAAGGCAGTTACAGTTTTATATGAGTCTTGCAGAAATTGTTAAATACAAGCTTTGCTTCAAAACAGCATTTTCTCGCTGAGAAAAGGCGATTACAGCATAAACGGATTCTTGAATTACATGCATTTACTGTCTTTTAAGGAAACATCCCACAATCTTGTTTAAATGTTCTGCTGAGTGTATTTAGGCTAAATAAGAAGGCAGACGCAGTTTTATTGGAGTTTAGTGCAGAAATTGTTAAATACAAGCTTGGCTTCAAAACAGCATTTCCTCGCTGAGAAAAGGCGATTGCGAGCATAAAAGGATGCTGGAGTTACTGTCTTTTAAGGAAACATCCCACAAGCTTATTTTCAGTGTCTTCTGAGTGTATTTAGCCCAAATAAGAAGGCAGACACAGTTTTATTTGAGTTTGGTGCAGAAATTGTTAAATACAAGCTTTGCTTCAAAACAGCATTTTCTCGCTGAGAAAAGGCGATTGCGAGCATAAAAGGAAACTTGAATTACATGCATTTACTGTCTTATAAGGAAACATCCCACAAGCTTATTTTCAGTCTCTCCTGAGTGCTTTTAGGCTAAATAAGAAGGCAGACGCAGTTTTATTTGAGTTTAGTGCAGAAATTGTTAAATACAAGCTTTGCTTTCAGAACAGCATTTCCTCGCTGATAAAAGACGATTGCGAGCATAAAAGAATGATGGAGTTACAGTTTTTTAAGGAAACATCCCACAAGCTTATTTTCAGTCTCTCCTGAGTGTATTTAGGCCAAATAAGAAGGCAGTTACAGTTTTATTTGAGTCGTTAAGAAATTGTTAAATACAAGTTTGGCTTCAAAACAGCATTTTCTGACTGAGAAAAGGCGATTGCGAGCATAAAAGGATGCTTGAATTACATGCATTTACTATCTTTTAAGGAAACCTCCCAAAAGCTTATTTTTAGTCTCTCCTGAGTGTATTTAGGCCAAATAAGAAGGCAGTTACAGTTTTATTTGAGTCGTTCAGAAACATTTAAATACAAGCTTGGCTTCAAAACAGCATTTACTCACCGAGAAAAGGCGATTGCGAGCATAAAAGGATGCTTGAATTACATGCATTTACTATGTTTTAAGGAAACATCCACAAGCTTATTTTCAGTCTCTCCTGAGTGGATTTAGCCCAAATAAGAAGGCAGACACAGTTTTATTTGAGTTTGGTGCAGAAATTGTTAAATACAAGATTGGCTTCAAAACAACATTTTCTGACTGAGAAAAGGCGATTGCGAGCATAAAAGGATGCTTGAATTACATGCATTTACTATGTTTTAAGGAAACATCCCACAAGCTTATTTTCAGTCTCTCCTGAGTGGATTTAGCCCAAATAAGAAGGCAGACACAGTTTTATTTGAGTTTGGTGCAGAAATTGTTAAATACAAGATTGGCTTCAAAACAACATTTTCTCGCTGAGAAAAGGCGATTGCGAGCATAAAAGGATGCTTGAATTACATGCATTTACTGTCTTTTAAGGAAACATCCCACAATCTTGTTTATATGTTCTGCTGAGTGTATTTAGGCTAAATAAGAAGGCAGACGCAGTTTTATTGGAGTTTAGTGCAGAAATTGTTAAATACAAGTTTGGCTTCAAAACAGCATTTCCTCGCTGAGAAAAGGCGATTGCGAGCATAACCCTTGCACTGCACACTCTTCGGGTGTTGACTCGGGGGTCCGAGGGACCCCGCCCGCTGCAGCGGACCTTCCCCACGTCCCCTGCGCTGCGGGGTCAGAGGGACCCGCCCGCTCCAGCGGAGCTTACCCAAGTCCCCTCCGCTGGGGGTCCGAGGACCTTCCCGGCGTCCGCTCCGCTGGGGTCCGAGGACCCCGACCGCTCCAGCGAACCTTACCCACGTCCCCTGCCCTGCGGGTCCGAGGGACCCCGTCGGCCCCTCCGCTGCGGGGTCCGAGGACCCCGGCGTCCCCTCCGCTGGGGTCCGAGGACCCGACCGCTGCAGCGGACCTTCCCGGCGTCCCCTCCGCTGCGGGGTCAGAGGGACCCAGCGTCGTCAACTCCGCTGCGGGGTCTGGGGACCCCGGCGTCCCCTCCGCTGTGGGTCCGAGGGACCCCGCCAGCTCCAGCGGACCTTCCCGCGCCCCCTGCGCTGCGGGGTCAGAGGACCCCCCGGCTCTAGCGGACCTTACCGTCGTCAACTCCGCTGCGGGGTCTGAGGGACCCCGGCGTCCCCCTCCGCTGTGGGTCCGAGGACCCGCCCGGCTCTAGCGGACCTTCCCGCGTCCCAACTCCGCTGCGGGGTCAGAGGACCCGCCGGCTCTAGCGGACCTTACCGCGTCCCCTCCGCTGCGGGGTCTGAGGACCCCGGCGTCCCCCCTCCGCTGGGGTCCGAGGACCCGACCGCTGCAGCGGACCTTCCCGGCGTCCCCTCCGCTGCGGGGTCAGAGGGACCCCGCCCGGCTCTAGCGGACCTTACCGCGTCCCCTCCGCTGCGGGGTCTGAGGGACCTTCCCGGCGTCCCCTCCGCTGCGGGGTCTGAGGGACCCCTGGACCTGGGCTCAGACTCTGCACGTCTGCTGTGGGGCCTCGGGGACCCCAGGATAGAGGACATTCTCGGACCCTGACTCCTCGCGGTCTGGGACCCCGCTGGGCCGTCTCCTAGGGGCCTGGCGGACCCGGGACATCGGGATGGAGGACCTTCTCGGGCCTGACTCTCCGGCGTCGCGCCCGTCTCCTCGGGGCCTCGCGGACCCGGGCTCGATAAACCTTCCAGGGCTCGGACTCCGCGGCGTCCCGGCGTCCCGTCTCCTCGGGGCCTCGCGGACCCGGGCTCGTAAACCTTCCAGGGCTCGGACTCCGCGGCGTCCCGGCGTCCCGTCTCCTCGGGGCCTCGCGGACCCGGGATCGTAAACCTTCCCGGGCCCTGTCTCAGAGAGTCCGGGGCGTCCCGTTCCTCACGCGAGGCCCGTGGCCTCGGGGTCGGAGGGACCCGGGGAGGGATTGAGAGTAGGGAGGAGGGGGAGAGAGAGAGAGAGAGAGAGAGGAAGAGAGAGAGAGAGAGAGAGAGAGATGAGAGATGAGAGTCTGAAGCGCATGCGCGGGCCGGGTGGGTCGAGGGGGTGAGAAGAGATGGGGAGGAGGAAAGATGGGGGGAGGACAGATGGGGTGATATGGGGGAGGAGAGATGAAAGAAAGAGAGATGAAAGAAAAGAGAGAGGAGGGCGCATGCATGCTGGGAAACAGCCCCCGGTGGACGCGCGAGGTAGAGGGTGCGTGAACAGCCCCAAAAAAAGCGACTTTTGGGCCAACTCCCCGTGTCGAATCGGCGCCCTTCCCCCGAATACGGCTCCCTTCCCCGGGGTATCGATTTAAAAACACCCCCGGGCGACACGGCGAGCGGCGACACAGCGGCGACACCGGGCCAGCGGGGTGGCGCGTATGAGTGGTGGTATGCCCCGTGAGCGGCGTCAGAGGACAGACACAGTGGAGTAGAAACTCATGCGTGGCGTTAATGTTTTCAAATGCAGCTCTATTGGACTTTGCTTTGGACAAATCTGCTGTGCGACCACTTTTGGTCGTGTCTTGTGAGCGTGCGTTGCAAAGCTGCTCTTCTGGCAGTTTCTCGCTACATTTTACATCCGTCACGTGAATGAACACCGAGCCTTTTCGCTTTCACGCGGCCCTCAGTCGCAGCTCGAGGACAGGCGCAGTGGGGTAGAAACTCAGGCGCGGACGTTAAAGTTTTCAAGCGCAGTTCTATTGGACTTTGCTTTGGACAAATCTGCTGTGCGACCACTTTTTGTCATGTGTTGTGAGCGTGCCTTACAAAGCTGCTCGAGGCTCGCTCTCCCTACATTTTACATCCGTCGCGCGGAGTGAATGAACACCGAGCCTTTCTCTCTTTCACGCTGGCCCTCAGTCGCTGCTCGAGGCTCGCTCTCGCTACATTTTACATCCATCACGGGTGAATGAACACCAACCCGCGAGCCTTTCTCGATTTCACGCGACCCCAGTCGCAGCTCGAGGACAGCGCGGTGGGGTAGAAACTCAGGCGCGGACGTTAAAGTTTTCAAACGCAGTTCTATTGGACTTTGCTTTGCACAAATCTGCTGTGCGACCACTTTTTGTCATGTGTTGTGAGCGTGCCTTACAAAGCTGCTCGAGGCTCGCTCTCCCTACATTTTACATCCGTCACGTGAATGAACACCGAGCTTTTCTCTCTTTCACGCTGCCCTCAGTCGCAGCTCGAGGACAGGCAGTGGGGTAGAAACTCAGGCGCGGCCGTTAAAGTTTTCAAACGCAGTTCTATTGGACTTTGCTTTGCACAAATCTGCTGTGCGACCACTTTTTGTCATGTGTTGTGAGCGTGCCTTACAAAGCTGCTCGAGGCTCGCTCTCCCTACATTTTACATCCGTCGACGAAGTGAATGAACACCGAGCCTTTCTCTCTTTCACGCGGCCCTCAGTCGCTGCTCGAGGACAGGCGCAGTGGGTAGAAACTCAGCGCGGACGTTAAAGTTTTCAAACGCAGTTCTATTGGACTTTGCTTTGCACAAATCTGCTGTCGCGACCACTTTTTGTCATGTGTTGTGAAGCGTGCCTTACAAAGCTGCTCGAGGCTCGCTCTCCCTACATTTTACATCCGTCACGTGAATGAACACCGAGCCTTTCTCTCTTTCACGCGGCCCTCAGTCGCTGCTCGAGGACAGGCGCGGTGGAGTAGAAACTCAGGCGCGGACGTTAAAGTTTTCAAACGCAGTTCTATTGGACTTTGCTTTGCACAAATCTGCTGTCGACCACTTTTTGTCATGTGTTGTGAGCGTGCCTTACAAAGCTGCTCGAGGCTCGCTCTCCCTACATTTTACATCCGTCATTGAATGAACACATCAAGCTCGAGGACAGGCGCGCAGTGGAATGAAACTCAGAGCGGACGTTAAAGTTTTCTCAGTTCTTTGGACTTGGCTTTGCACAAATCTGCTGTGCGACCACTTTTTGTCATGTGTTGTGAGCGTGCCTTGCAAAGCTCTCGAGGCTCGCTCTCCCTACATTTTACATCCGTCAAGCGGAGTGAATGAACACCGAGCTTTTCTCTCTTTCACGCTGACCCTCAGTCGCTGCTCGAGGCTCGCTCTTGCTACATTTTACATCCGTCGACGGGTGAATGAACACCCACCCGCAAGCCTTTCTCGATTTCACCGCCGCCCCAGTCGCTGCTCGAGGACAGGCGCAGTGGGGTAGAAACTCAGGGCGGCCGTTAAAGTTTTCAAACGCAGCTTTATTGGAATTTGCTTTGTACAAATCTGCTGTCGACCACTTTTTGTCAGGTGTTGTGAGCGTGGGTTACAAAGCGGCTCTTCTGGCAGTTTTCGCTACATTTTCCATCCGTCAAGCGGGTGAATGAACACCGACCCGCGAGCCTTTCCCGATTTCACGCGGCCCTCAGTCGCTGCTCGAGGCTCGCTCTCCCGATGGCCGTTATTCGTCGTGCCCTCGGTCCCATCCCTCCTGGCCTCGAAACACGCTCACGACATCGTTCCGGCGGGTTGATTCCAGCTTGCAGAAGAAGGCGCCTTTTAGGTCAGATTCCAAGCGGGATCCAAGACCAGCGTCTTGGACAGCGGGTCGCCCAGCGCGTTTTCCACCAGGGTCGTGTTAACGTTGTCTCGCTCGAACAGCCTGCCCGGCCTCCTCTCCGGCGAAGTCGTTCTTACCACGCGCCCTCCTCTCGACACGGGCTCGTCAGCCAGAACGCCGTCGAACAGGCCCCACCGAAGCCCTCGCACTGGATCTCCGTGCGCTGGCCACGACCACGGGGATCACCGTGGACCTGGACAGGTGTTTGCGCGGGCGGACCAGGCGGGGTAAGGTCTAGCGATCTCCATCCGGACCTTCTTCGCCGGACCCTCCAGCACGCGCCCGGCGGGTATCCCGGTGGCGTCGCTTCCCTCGGCGGTCGCGGTACCGATTCCTGCACCCGCGAGGGACGGGTTCCTCAGGCGGTCGGCGATCATCACGCCGGGACTTATCATCGTCGGACTCTCTCCCTGCGAACGGCACGCGGGTGAGACACGGAAGGGGACTCGATGTTGAATTTTTTTTTGACGGTTCACACAGAGGTTGTCGAGAGGTGTCGTACCTTGATTTGAACGTCTTTCCACTCCTCTCCCCACCACAGCTCGTCCTCCGGAACCAGACCGGGCCACAGCGAGGCGCCTCCGTCTTTGTCGGAGGGACAGGCGATGGCGCAGGGCTTGCCGTGCTGACAGTGGCCGACCGTGTCGTGGACCTCTAGATGTCCACCTATTGAAGCAACCCTGAAATGAAAGATGTCTACTAGAGGCCTTATTTGCTACCTAAGTCCACAATCTGTTCTGGATTACAAAGAAGGGGACCTTGGGGGGTTTTCTCTTGGTCCCGATTTCATCATGCTCCTTGGGCACGGAGACCTAGATGAGTTGTGCTCACATCTGCAGGTCTATCATGCCTACCGGCCCTTTTCCACCATCCCAAGGGAGGAACTTGGGCTTTACGGGAAAGCTGCTCCCATTCTCCGCACCCTGAGAGATGATCACAGGTCATCGCGGCTACGTCCTCACTTGGTGTCCCCTGGAGGGAAACAGAAGGGGCGTTTGGAAGATGCGCATGGACAGTATGAAACTGCACAAACGCGCACCAAGGACATCACGTTAATGCGGCACACCTCTCTGCAAGAGGGCGTGGAAACCTACTTCCGCAACTCAGCGGTTCACGGTGATTTCCGTCAATGGTTGGTCGACAGATCCGATCTTCAAGATAAGCCTCTCTACCCTCGTCACGCCCGTTGTGTTCGTGACAGAGGGGAGATCGACCGACTGCACTGGATAGAAGCTGCTCAGCTGCTCAACACGGCGGCTTTGGTGAGCCTGCCCGAATCCTGCACTCCCCTCGAGTGGCTCAGATCACTTGATCCTAGAGAAGACCCTGGATTTTTCGGGCTGCCCCAGTCCAACCCCCTTCGCAGGCTTCACGGCGTGCGTGGCGGCGCGGACGCGTTGCGTGAACAACACGAAGATACAAAAATGGCATCCGAGGTACTCGACCGGCCCGTGTGTGGCGAGAGGAGCTGCTTGTGTTTGGCACAGTGACTAAAGGCACGAACGCTTTTTTTGTATTTTGTGTGAACAACAATTAAAAACGTTTATGTTGACCACATGCTGACTCAGTGATTTCCACATTTCTTGGGTGGGTTGACAGTACAGAGATGGGAGACAACACAGGCGAGGCGACATTTTCCGCTATTTTAGCCCAGAATTTTTTTTTTTCCCCTATCGTTTCTGTACCCATAGGTGCCCGCTGACTCGTTTCTGATGGCTCGCCGCTTTGACCACAGTTCACGAGTGCCCGGCCTGTCACGTTGCGCTGCCCTTATGAATGGGTCCAGATCACTGAGATGCGCTGCGAGAAACCGTGTTTTCTTTGCATGTGATGTACGAAATAAACTGACAAACTGTGAAAAAAGCGTGAGTGTTGTGAACCGTGATTTCTGTGCCTCTGGTGATGTACTGCTCGTATCCTCGCAAACTGACGACAGAATGTTTCCAATAAACCTGCGCACTAAAAGAGGAGAAAAAAAAAAGGCCCATTCCAAGCGTCATCGATCTGTTACCGTTTATTCATTTCCTCACGTAGTCACGTACATTGTGCAAACACGATGATGAAGACAACGATAGCGATCACGGCGAGCGACAACAGCATCGCCGTCTGACATTTACCGGCGTCGTTACGCGGAATGGCAACAGGCGGGTTTCCGAAAGAGCTCGATGGCACCGGCCGACTCGATGACCCGGTACGCGACTCGCTCGCCGTTCACATGAACCCGCTGGATTGCGAATAGTAAGGATTCCCACTGCCCCTGCTGCTGTAGTAGAAGCGGTTGTCGGGAGGAGTTTGGGGCAATGGCGATCTCGGTGGCGTCCTTGCGGCTGCCAGCGCGGACCTCGTCTTGTTTCTCCTTGAGCACGGTGGGCGTGAGGACCATGGTGACAACGTACATGGCGTAGATGGCGATGTTGAACACGGCGATGGCGCACTCCATGTTGTGCAGCCTGTGTTCGTCTTGGATCAGCGGCCTGTACAGCAGCTCCATGCAGCCAGCGGCGCGGACATGAACAGCTCGGCGTTCATCACGATGAGACAGGCGAACACGGTGCGGGTGCTCTTGCTCGGCTCCTCGCCTCGAGTCGTCCATCTTGCGCTTGCTCGTGGCGGCGAAGAAGCTGAGCACTATGCTCACGACCATGGCCAGGCAGCCCAGGGTGATCAGGGCTATGCGGCGTGAATGTCAGCGTACTCGTACTCGGGCCTGCCCGCTCGGCGCCCGCTCGGCGCCGCCGTATCCCCTGGTGCCGTGCCTGCTGTCGATGAAGTACAGGATGTTGTTGGGCATGGTGAGAAAGCCCACGATCAGAGAGGTGATCACGGCTATGGGCGCCCAGCTTTCCCCTGAAGCGGGCGCTCAGGATGGGCGGGCGTAGCGGACAGCTTGCTGCGAAGAGCTCTTTGCGGTGGAGATCAGAGAGTCGAAGCCTCCCGCGATGCCGGCCCTGCCACGCTGCATGTCGGTCCTGCGCCGGAGTCACCGACCAAAGCGGTTGTGTCTGCTGTGCGTTATGTCACACCTTAACGGTTGTCGCTCTCCTCCGCTCACGTGGTAGTATGCGCGGAAAGGGAGGCAGCGTTGCGGCGAGTTGGCCAGCGCTCGTGGGAGGCGGGAGTCGAGCGGAACATTTGTCGATGAAGCTCGGGCCCGGCCGTCGAGTTCGAACTCGAAGGCGGCGTGTGCGCCAGGTCGGTCGCGGACCACCGCTGGTACGCCGTGCAGGGCATCACCAAGACCCTGGACTCGATCGCGGGTTCCAGGAAGCGCGGCGCTCACAACATGATATGCATGGATCTGTTCGCGAGGATCCTACGCGACCTGAGCGACAACCCGGCACCTCGCTCCGTTGGCTGCTCGGTGCGTGGTCAACCTGAACGCGCCCGAGTCCAAGGCCGCCCGATTTCAGGGCAGCGCTACTGAGGCTGCTCAAGTATAAAGCGCTGAGCCTGAAAAGCGTCAGGCGCGCTTGGGGCGCCAACCGCCTGTCGCCGAGCATAGGGATTGCGGTGGGCGCGCAGTGCAAAGGCGTGTTCAACGGAAAGAAGAGCGCCCGGCGAGTCGGGCCCGTGTCTCGCGTGATACTGACTCAACTGCAGGCCCTGCATCTGAGCCCCATCTGCGCCGGACTCAAGGTGGCGGCGTTCCCCCCCCGACCGATCCGGGGGGGCGGCGGCGGCGCTACACGTACCACAGCGGGTGCGTCAGGGGCTGCCGTTAAGCTGCGGGCGCGGCGCCTTTACACGGAAGTGGACCTGGTGGCCACGACATGGTGACAAACACCGTCGCTGCTGGAACTCAAGACCAGGAACAACGGCGTCCTGGGCGGCGCCACCCTGTGGCGCTACAACACGCAGCTGTGGCTGACCTGGACCATGTTCTCGCTCACGTACCCGGCGCGGCGGAGCGATCCAGCGCGTACCTGGTGATAATCAGACCGGGGCGAGCACGGTGGCGATAAGGAGCTGCATGAGGCCCACGGTGTCCAAGGCGCTGCGCGACAAATTCCCGTGGCTGAACTGCCTGTGTCCGCAGGTGCTCAACTGCCTCACGCCGCTTGCGTGAACATGAGGTAGGGACCCGTTTGGTCGGGCTCCGCGGGACGGCCGGAGGGAAAGCGGGCGGCGTGGACCCGGCGACCTGTGCTTCAGGAACATGATGTTCAACCAGGAGAAGGCCAGGGTCTCGGCCGCTGTCGCCGAGGAAGAGCGTCGAAAACTGAGGAAGGCGCTCCCTCCGGCGGGCGGGGATCGGCGGGAGGCCCGCCCTACGGCGTGGGGAAATAAAATCGCGGGTAATTCGAAGTGACGAAGAGCGCGACTAACTAAGCGGTGGTCTGCGACTGACGCGGCGAGAGGCCCGAGCGTCGACCATGGGGCTGAAACACCGAGCGATTCACGCGATGCTCGCCAACCCGGACCTGGCGCCTTTCGAAGTGCTCGACGAACCGTTGGAGCGCCAGGATTGGATTCTGATAGACCATCTGATGGTGATTCACAAAGTCAAAGGCGACTACGTGGAAGCGAGCCCGCGGCGTCCGTGCTGAACATGGCCAGGACACTGGCGGCGCAATTACATGCGGAGGGACCTCGCGCTCGCTCCGTGGTGCTCGTGAAAGACGGCCCGGCGCGCAGAAGCCGCGGCGTGAGAGGATCAGGTCAGCCAGCGCGGCGGCCCCGCGTAGAGAGTTCTGTAAGCGCCACCTGGGCGAGATAGAGTCTGTGGCGATGAAACTCCTCGCCGGCGTGGGCATGAAAAGAAGCTTTTCCTGGTCACGGGGCGAGTGGGGTCACGAGAGAGCTCGCCGGGTCGTCCGCCGGACTCGACGGCGACCTGGTTTCCTTTCACTTCAGGTACCTGGATTGCAGGGAGCTCGAGGAGGACCGCTCGCTACTCGTCGCGCCGGACCCTCTCGCGGCAGTCGCGGGGCCGGAGGAGTTCTCGGACCTGGACCCGAGCTACTGCGGCGGTGAGATCCGCAGGCCCGGGGACTCTCCGGGCTATTCGTGTCCACCTTCGCCGAGCCGGCGGCGAGAGGCTGGCGGCGTTACGCGAGGCGTGCAGGGTGCGGGGCTCCGAAGCCGACACGCTGCTGGTGGAGCTGGCTAACGCCTTGGAGGGAGCCGTGACAGTGTGCCGCGGGAGACTCGGACCTAGTCGCGGTTCTCACGGCCAGCGGGAGGAAGGTCTGACTCTGAGACTGGACAACAGGAGCTATCGCGAGGATCGGGCGATGCACGACTCGCCCCGCCGGGAGCTGCTCGGGCGAACCCGAGAGAGCGCGTGGCTCGGGTCTTCCGCCCGGAGACGCGAGCTCGAGGCGGTCGCTTCGAGCCCTGTGCGGCGTGCAGCTCGGAGGCGAAGGGCTGCTGCCCGCGCTCAGGAGCTGCACGAGGACTTGGCGCATCCTGGAGGACCACGGGAGCCTCGTTCAGATCAGAGGCGATCGACTACCTGTACCGGGCGGCGTCAGAGGCTCCGTCGTGGCCTTCTTGGGTAGATTCTTTGAGTCCGGCGGGCGACCTGAACTCGTTCGCGCTGGAGTTACAGAAACCTAGGGGCGCAGCAGCGCGAACGCGTCCGCTACGTGTTGGCGCTGTGCGACACCGGCGAAGCGGCGAGGAGACGCCGACTCGAGCCGCCTCATCGCAGAAGAAGAAGAGAAAGCGTCGGCGCGACCCCGGCAGCGGGGCGGACGGAGCCGAGGCGATGCTCGGCGAACCGAGAAAACGGGTCACGGTCGGCATGGCGCGCATGGCTAAAGCGTACGTGAACGGAGCCGTGCCCAGGGCCAGCCACGCTCGGTTCCTCAGGTTGTCTCGGGTCGGGCGACACATGTTTCTGCGCGTGAAAACGGCAGTCGTGCGCGACGAGAGGGTTCGCGCGGAGCGGGTGCTGTTCATGGCGCTCTGCGGGACCGACTACAGCGTGACGCCGGTGGGTCTAGGGATCAAGCGGCTGTTGACCGGCGCGGTGGCGAACCGAGATCTTTTTTCGTCGTGGTGCGCGCAGCTCGAGAGATCGTTGTGGGCGCCGCCCGACGGAACGCGAGAGGAGGCTCGAGAGCCGCCCGACTTTCACGGCATGGCCGTGGCGCTCGCCGGCTTCACTGGGATACCGCCGAAGATCCGAGACAAGCACTGGACCGGTGCGAAATGCGAATTGATGTTCAGGACTCTGAAATACGTGTGCGACCTCTGGGCGCTGAAGAAGCCTCAGATCGGCCCAGAGTACGGCTTCTCCGTGCCGCGATGACGGGTGGCGCTTCCTCGGAGAGAGCCGGGAAGCCCTTCCTTCCCCACCCAGCCCCTGACGACTCCCCGCTGACTACCTCGGGAGAAAAAACCTTCGTACCGTTGTCTGTACGGACACGGATTTTGTGCTTGCTACTTGGTTGCAGTGCGATACCATGCAATAAAAAACACATACTGTCGTACAACGTGTCTGTTTATTACACCGACAGAGGAACAGAGAAATGAAACCACACGCCACTCTAAAACTTATGTACGTTGGTTGCACAGATGCTTCTTTGCGCAAACGTCGTCTGGGTTCACAGGCGTCAAGGCGGTCCCGAGTACCTGGCTCGGGTTCACACACGAACAGGGGTACAGAGAAATAAAACCTCGGGCGATCACACACATCACTGTCTATATGGACACGGATTTTGTGCTTGCTACTTGGTTGCAGTGCGATACAATGCAATAAAAAACAAAAAAACACATACTGTCGTACAAACGTGTCTGTTTATTACACCGACAGAGGTACAGAGAAATGAAACAACGGGCGGTAACACACACCAAGCCAAAACTTATGTACGTTGGTTGCACAGCTGCTCCTTTGCGCAAGCGTCGTCTGGGCTCACAGGCGTCAAAGGCGGGCCAGTACCTGGCCGGGTCCACGAAGCGTCGAAACGCGGGCCCAAAGGCGTGCATATTGTACGAAGCAACGACCAAGCCTACGAAGCGCCGGGTTTCGTCGCCGACGCCGGGGCTTTCGCAGAGCGACCTCAGGAATCGACAGGCCTCGTCCGGGTTTCCCTTACCCATGGGCAGCGTGACCTCGTACGTCTCTTCGGGTAGAATTAGATCGTGTCGTATCAGCACGCGTCCAGCGGACATGATGCTCGAGGATGCGATCCGACCGTGGTTCTCGGGTTCAGGATACACTGATGTAACACGTCCTCCTCCACGCCTTGCTCCGTAGCACGCTTTTGACCTTCGCTGTCAGATGCATCCGCGGGAGGCTCTTTTCTGACTAAAAACAGACACCGGAGAGGGCGTGATTTCACGGGATTTCACTCACAACCATTGCTTTTGGAAAAGAACAACAGCGCTCGTTTACTGCTGTTACACATGTACTCACCCATCTTTCCCTGGGGCCTCGTTCTACCAGGTCCTCGAATAGGCAGGGGTTCACAGTTTTCAGAATGACCAGAAAGCTTCTCGCGTAGTCCTCCGTCGCCAGGCACAGCGCTACCATTACGCGCATGTACCTGACCGGATTGGTCGAACGGCGCTCATAGCGAGGGGCGGGCAGCATCATCCCCTCCCAGTAGTCCAGCAGGCCCTCCACGAGCGTGTGTCTTTCGGCTATGTCGTGCTTGCATTTTCCAAAAAGTCCCTGTCGTCCTTGCGGTTTCCCAGAAGCTCGCGTCACTCATGGCGTCGGAACTGGGTTTTGGTTGCAGGCGATGGCTGCGGGTACTGGGAGATCTGCGGGCGCCACGGATTCACAGGTATCCCTCGAACGCGCCTGGGGAGTATTTATGTGTGAGACAGCGCGTCTCCTAAGCCTAGTGGAATCAGTGGGTTGGCGGAGCTGCACGCGGCAGAGAAAAGCGCCCGCCTGCTTGAACGGTCCGACCGCAGATAGAAAGGTCCGACCGCAGATAAAAAGTCCGACCGCCCCGGAAAGGTCCGACCGCAGATGGAAAGGTCCGACCGCAGATAGAAAGGTCCGACCGCAGCTAGAAAGGGCTCGCGTGGCTCGGGCGTTAGAGAGCGCGCCATGTCGCAGCATTTCACGGCCATTCAGGTAGCCAAAGCGAAAGCGCAAATTGGATCGGATATTCGCGCGACCCGACCGGGAAGAGCCACGCACAGATGAGTCCTCTTCGGACCCAGAAGGCGATAGCGATAATCTGTCGGCCGGCGAGGCGGGTCGGCGTGACCGATAACGCACCGCGATGACAGTGAGCGTGCAGATAGCGGTGAAGGTGATGGAGACCAAGGAGGAGAAGAAATAGAAACAGAGGTACAAGCAGGAGTAGAAGAAGAAGGCAAAGGTGAAGGGGACAGTGAAGAAGTAGGGGACGATGAAGAACTAGGGGATGATGAGGAAGAAGAACAAGAAGTGGGGGACGATGAAGAAGAAGTGGGGAACAATGAAGAAGAAGAAGTGGGGGCGATGAAGGGGGGATGAAGATGAAGAAGAAGAAGTAGGAGATGTTGAAAAAGAGGAAGAAGGCGAGGAGGAAGAAAGTGAAGAAGAGACAGAGGGGCAGCGGCGTTCACGTGTACCGGACAAGTTCCTGTCGAAAAACGGCGAAATCGAATGGTCGCCGGCACCGCTCGAAAAACCCGCTCGAGATGACGTGCCCAGATACCCCGTCGGTCCCACGGCGGAGGCGACCGCCGGCGCCCGGGACATACTGTCCTCTTTTCTGCTGTTTTTCACCGCGGAGCTACAGAAGCTCGTATTGCTGGCCACCAACCGAAAGGGCTCGAGGACGCACGGCCCGCAGAACTGGAAGCCGATGGGCCGAAACAGACCTGAGGGCCTACGTGGGTCTGCTGATCTTGGCGGGCGTGTACCGATCCCGAGGCGAAGCGGCCGCTAGCCTGTGGAACGCGGAGTGCGGGAGGGCGATTTTCAGGGCGACCATGTCTCTGAAAGAGTTCTACCGCCACTCGAAAATGCTGAGGTTCGATGACCGGGAGTCGAGGCGCACCGGCGAGAGGTCTTCGGACAAACTGGCTGCCATCCGAGAGGTGTGGGAGATGTGGTGCGGCGGCTCCCTGCCCCTCGACCGGGTCCCGGCGTGGACGGTGGATGAACGCATGGTTCCCTTCAAAGGTGCGATGCGTTGCACCTAGCCTCCCTGACTGACCCGTCCGTGCATATGTCGCGCTCATCTCCACGTTCTGCTCTCAGGGCGATGCTCCTTCCGTCAGTACATGCCCAGCAAGCCGACCAAAACGGACTCAAACTGTGGGTGGCGTGCGACGCAAAAACTAGCTACGCCTGGAGGATGCAGGCGTACACCGGCAGACCCTGTCCCCGGCGCGCCGAGAAGAACCTCGCCGCGGGTCGTGATGGACCTGACTCGGGGCTGGAGCATCGCCTGGTCACGTCGACAACTTCTTCACGTCCTACGGTCTCGCTCGCGCGCTCCACCGCAACAACCTGTCTTTGCTGGGCACCATCAGGCGCAACAAGCCCGAGCTGCCATCGAGTTTCTGTCGCGCGGACGAGAGGTGTTCTCGGCGAAGTTCGCGTTCTCGAACTGGCCACCCTGGTGTCCTACGTGCCCAGAAGGAACAGGACCGTGTTGCTCCTGAGCACCAGGCATTCGGCGCCGAGATCGACAGCGGCGCAAGGGCGGGAAGCCTCAGGTGATACTGGATTACAACCGCACAAAAGGCGGCGTGGATAACCTGGACAAGCTGCTTGCTGCTTACAGCTGCAGGAGAATGACCGGCGCTGGCCCGTTGCTCTGTTCCACAACATCCTCGGCGTGTCGGCGTACAACGCGTCACGTGATATGGAGGGAAACGCACCCGGAATGGATGCCGGGAAGCGCAAGCGGCAGGAGGCTTTTCTTAGAGCAGCTGGGCAGAGATCTGGTCACGCCGCTCATAATGCGTAGAGAACATGCGCCTCGAGCAGAGTCGGCCCAAGCGCTGATGAGCGCGATCAGAGGAAGCCACCGCTCAGCGCCGAGGCCCCT
Organism: Channa striata; assembly: GCA_033026295.1. Lineage (NCBI taxonomy): Eukaryota > Metazoa > Chordata > Actinopteri > Anabantiformes > Channidae > Channa > Channa striata. Next base: position 59,353 of record JAUPFM010000111.1, read on the forward strand.
CCGCCCTCGGACAAGAGAAAGCGATGTCAACTGTGCCCGAGACAGAGAGCGCGCAAAGACGCGCACAGCGTGTAGGGGTTGTCGGAAATACATATGCAGCCAGTGCACCCTGCCCTTCTGCCTCGATTGCGCGCAGATGGAAGATGTCTAATTGAACTTTACTGCAAAGACGATGTGTTTCATACACTCGTCTCGAGGCCAGCATTCGATCCAACAAGTAAAATAAGCCCCGGTTCCGAAGTCATGCCGGGGGATCAAAGTGTGTGCATTTAGTGAATGTATTTGTACAGACTTGTAATAAAATGTGCTCTGTGACAAAATGAGTGTGCGGTCGCAGTATGTACACGTACATTTTTTTAAAGTAAAAAAATTACGCACAAAGATGTATTGCAGAGACTCTTTAATTCAAGGAAAAAAACGCTCGAAATGCATTTCGGCGGCATCTCAGTGAATTCAGTTGAGATCTAGGCTACCGCAGGCCTCTACCACAGGCACTGGGGTAAATGCGAGTCATCGGTTCAGTCAATTCCGCATTCGGACCAGGTCCTGTCCTCGCCCATGGCCATGAACGGCAGCAACTGCATGAAGATAGGCGTGTGGTTCTCCGCGCGTCGCGGGTCAGGGTTGGGTGCGGACATCGAGTGGAAATCCACTATCAGTGATCGTCGTCCACGGTTTCCCGAAACAGCGGTATGCTGTCTAGGTGCACGTAAAGCAAACTGTTCTCACGGTGCATATCTGAACTGTGTACCGGTAGGCCTTGGGCTGTACGGCCTGTATGTCACGCACCAGCTCTTTGACCGTGGCGTGAGCCTCCCCGAGCGCGCGTACTCGAACAGTCGCATCCTGCTTTCGAGAGTTGCTGCTGAACATGGCAGAGTGCTCCTTCGCTTTCGCTAGGACCCGATCAGACAGCGCGCGCGTCGTCCTTTGACGGGCGAAAGCACACATGTTGAAACGAAAATCCTTGAGAGGGATGGAGCGGAGCACATGCCCCTGTGAGCCAGCACGCGTTCGGTACCCTGTCGTTCCACGTGATGTCGATGTCGCTGTAAATGATCGCGTTCCGCCGTTCCCAGCGAGGGCACGGGCGTCGCGACCTTACCCGAGCGAGGGGGCGTCGCGCAACACAGCGAGCACATTGTACGCGCTTGATTACTCCGGCGCAGGTAGTCCATGAGATTCAGATCGGCGCTGTAGTTCTCCTGGTACATGACCTCGGGCAGGGCGTCTTTCAGGTCCCGCTCCAGGTTCAGCACGGCGATGTTGGGTTGGCGCTCGAACTGTGACAACATCCTACGCTCTTCCTCGAGCGGAAGGTTCAGCGACGCAGTACACGATCATGAGCGGGATCGTTGCTTCTCCAGGAACCTGGCGTTGGACTTGATCTTGCTGACATAGTCCAACTTACGCCCGTCTTGGGTAACGCGACGTCCCGTCGAAGATACCGGGCCGTAAATGGCCACCCAAGTGTGGAACAGCACTTTGGGTTTCAGCATTTTATACTCTCGGTCGTAATCGAAGCCGGGAATTGGCGACGCATAAAAGCGCACCAACCCCAAGGTGTTCTCCGCGATCTCGGACATCGCGTACCGTCTGTGGACCCTTTTGCTCGCACGCTACCCTTTCGGCGTGGGGAGTTAATATTGACATTCGTTGCGATTTTCACCACCACGCGGTTAATGACACCCGCTCCTCTCTGAATAAGATCACAAGCGGTGGTCGCATCCGTTCGGGTGAAGTAGACATCCCCATTCCCCTCAGTGAAATAAACACAAGAAACGATACAGCCAGTGAGACCCTGATGGTGTTGCACACTTTTGTTTATTCGAATCACATATGTATTTTTCGTTTGCGCGCAGACAGAGGAGCCCCAAAGTGTTTTACACTCAGACACAGACACTTCAACCCAAAGGCATCCTTTTTACGACAACCCAGTGGCATTCATTTCCCTAGACTTCACTGAAAAGGCGATGGCGATCTTGCGGCGACCTCGGCGCCGTTGCCGCACCGTCCCCTCGAGTCCACGTCTCACGGGCCCTCCGTAGCTGACCGTCAGGTAGAAGAGAGCGGCGAACCCAGCGGTCATAAACCCTGATCCGTCTCCCGTATCAACACGGACGCGTTCCCCTAGAGATCACCAGATCTCCGGCCTGGCCACCCCAAACTCAGTTTGCTTTTCGGTACGATCACGCCGTTGGGCGGTCTGTACCACTCATGCTGGCGGTCCCGAAATACCATCCTCCAATGGGGGCACGATGCTTTGGTCCAGGCAGACAAAGCGTGTCTATGATCAGAGAGCCCTTGGCGTGTAGATTGCGCAGACCCCGAATCTATCGGGCTTGATCTTGGTGTAGCCCGGCCTGCTTATGCTCGTGGCAGGAGCGAAATTGACGTCTCCTTGAGGATCGATGAAGTTGGGCGCCAATATCAATACGCCCCTTTTATCTCTGTGGCTGTGCAGGTAGTCCTTCTCCGTGTAGACTGTCACACCGGCGCTGTCCTGGGTCGAGAGGTGAACACCCAGATCCTCGCCTATGTCCTGGTCGAATTGAACGGACGGACCCTTGGACACGAGGACGCGACCCTTGATGGTCACGTGATCGAGCTCCCCGAAACGGACGCTGGATCCGTCTCTGGATATCACCAGGTCCGTAAAGGAGGATTCGGCGGTGTCGGCCGGCGTGCAAGCGTACGCTTCGATCTTGCGCAGGTTAGCGTGAACGGTGTTGCTCACAGACCCTTCGACCCTCAGGTTGCGGTACACGCGTTGTACGAACGGACGGTCCGTTTTGTTCTCCAACAGCATGTCCACAGACACCGAGTTGTTGTACACGACCACGTGCGGCCTCTTCGGATTGCGCTTCCTAAAAGGGACGCTTGGCCTGCGTCTGATTACCCCCGGGCCCTTAGAGGAGGATTTGGTGCGGTCCACGGCGTGCGCAGCGCCGGCCGGGGTTCTCGCGGGAAGTCTTCCTAGAACGGACGCTGGATCTGTCTCTGAATATCCCCTGGCCCTTAGAGGAGGATTTGGTGCGGTCTACGGGGTTCTTGCGGGTAGTCAGACAGCCTTCGATCATCAGGTCGTCCTCTTCAACGAGCGTTCGGCCCATGTCGTTCTCTAGGCCGAGGCCACACGGTCAGCCGGAACACTCTGGTCGGCGGGATTGATAGCTACTGCGTTCGCGATGTCAGGTGCTTGACGGTGCTAAGTGATGGAGACGGGTCTATCGCTAAGATATATAGACCTCGACTTCTCTAAGAGCGTCCGACCGCACTGTCCGACCGGTACTCAGAGAGTCCGACCACCCGCAGAGCGCCCAACCCCACCTCAGACCATCCGACCGGTAATCAGAGCGTCCGACCGCTATTCAGACCGTCCGACCGCCCCTCAGAGAGTCCGACCGCTCCGTCCGACCGCCACTATGAGCGTCCGACCGCCCCTCAGATCGTCCGACCGCTACTCAGAGCGTCCGACTGCTGCGTCCGACCGCCCCTCAGATCATCCGACCGGTACTCAGAGTGTCCGACCGCTGCGTCTGACCGGTATTCAGAGCGTCCGACCGCTATTCAGAGCATCCGACCGCCCCTCAGATTGTCCGACCGGTACTCAGAGCATCCGACCGGTACTCAGAGCGTCCGACCGCCACTCAGAGCGTCCGACCGCCCCCAGACCGTCCGACTGCACCGTCCGACCGGTACTCAGAGAGTCGCAGAAACCGCCCCACCGACGGATGCTCGGAGCGGCGGTCGGACTCTCTGAGTGCTGGTCGGACGGTGCAGTCGGACGTTACGCGCTCTGTTTGACGTCCCCTCCCTATTCCCCAGAGCTGTTATAGAGCAACTTGGATAGCCGCTTTCACACACTTTGACCAAGGTGTATCACCCCAAAGTGTACAGCGAAAGCTCCTCAAGAGCCTCGTCCGAAAGATGGCACGCGCGGCACCAGGCGCTGCAGTGGCACTGACTGTGTTTCTAGACAAGGTTTTTACAGGACTGGGCCAAACCCAAGACGTGTTATACTTCACAACTTGGACAGGGAACGGGGAGAATCTGATGCCTCACGTGAATGCTATCAAGGAACAAGCCAACTTCTTTCCCAAGAACAGACTGGTGGTGGACGCTGGGACCATGGAACACGTGAAAAATACAGGTTCTTTGAAAACACTAAAGTTGTCATGGACCTGGATGCGGACGTGTTCGCTAAAGCCAAGGCAAGGGTGACAAAGGAGAAGGATCCCAGAGTGGCGCAAGAATTAGACCGTTTCTACGATACGCTACAAGAGATGTACAACGAGTTCAGAGGTAACAACTTTTACGCATCGGCCTCAGATATCATGCGCTACGTTTCTTTCGCGGCATACTCTGACGAAGCCGATCATTTGGTGTATCACGACGCGGACGTTCGATTCAAACCCTTGTCCCAGGACCATACCGCGGACCTGACATCTGGTGCAGCCGTGAAGATAGCCATGATAACTTCCACCAAGCGCACAGATCGGTCCTTGGAGAAGCAGCTGTCTTTTCGTGGAACCGAGTTACTTCTACTAACGCAGGCCCGAGGAGTACCCGGACTACACCCAGTTCAACTCAGATTTGATCCTAATGCGGAAAGCCGCGGCTACAAAGACTGCGTTGGTTATCGGGTTGGAGCAGTTGAGGACCATCGCCGCAAGCCGAGTAGCGATGGTTGAGAGGATCGTGGGGAACGAAAAAAATAAAATGACTTTACACGAAGCGGTTCGCGCAACCCACCCCGGAGGGGCGAGATTCATAGTACCTTCTCAAACCTCTGTGTTGCTTCACAGACGACGTGCCCCCCTGTGGCCCGAGTACACTCCGACGAGGCTGAAAACTGCTTATGTGGGTGCCATAGGCCTGAACCCTTTGGACGTTGTACTCGCAAAAGAGATGGAAGCTACATGGGCAGCTGCTGGTCCGCATTCGCCCTACGTAGAGATGAACGGTGAGAAGTTCATCAGACGGGATACGTGCGCTGTTCTCCGGACCCTTGTTCTTAAAGGTGATATGAATACCAGGAAGCTGTTTCTGTCCAACTGTGCGCTCAACCCGGCCGACGTCGGGGCGGTGTCTCGACAAGACGCTCAGAATTGGTTCGGTGACTCGAAAAGTGACCATCTGGATGTGCCGGTGTACACTCTGGAAGAAGAAGCTGCCATCGCGCTCCCAGACGGCTCCCCCCTGTCTTCGCCGGAGCACTCCGGACCCTCCAGGCCCGAGCTGACTGAAGTCGAAACACCGGTCAAAGCCAATCCTCCGGTCGAAACGGGTCTCTCGGACATCCCGCTCCGAAGTGCACGCGCCTGCTGCCGAGGTAAACGTGGGCGTTAGCACGCTGTCGCTTGGTTTCGACAGAGAGCCTCACGCTGTAAACCCAGAGACAGGACCCGAGGCTTTCAACGAAGGCACAGCGGCTTGCGGGAGCCACAGCAAGCGCAGACGCAGGGCGAGCTCGCGCTGCTCCTTGTACGACGAGGAAAACTTTTCTGTCGCGCACGACGACGGTCGGTTTTTGTTCAAAGAAAAGTGGCCCGTGACTTACGAGAGAGGACGGGTCTCTGAAGATGACGGTTGAATCCAGTGTGGGCGCGCGAATGACATCGTTCGGTGACCGCAGACACACCGACGGCTTTGGTGAAGGCCTTTGTGCAGAAGCGAAGGTACCGTAGAGCTGGCTCGCACCCAGTTGGAGGAAATCATGAGCGACCCCGAAGTGGAACTCGCCGTGAAAGCCATGATGACCGAAGCCCAGGGTCTCATCCCGGGCGATCGCGGTCGAGCCGTGAAGCGCCTGGGCTCTGCGTACGCCCGCATGGCCACGAGTGGCCCTAAGTCGCAACTAGCCATCAAGGCGTGGGTCCTCGGAGCGCGAGCCCACGGAGTGTTGACCAACATCGGTGCCCTGATATACGGGGACGCCACAGTGAGGACCTTTGCCGCCTTGGATCTCAGTCAGACCGTGAATGGCTTCTTGGCTCACAAACTGGCTCGATGCACGCAAAGACCAAGGCTCTGGCGGAGACGTTAGAGCTGTTGGCTGACAACCCCCTCATGAACTTGGCTGGCACGGCGGCTAACGTTTTCTTTTTTGCTCAGAACGTCCGCAACGTTGCCGAAGGACACCACAGTCCCGCCGACTACTACTGGTTGACGAGATCATCGATGCAGATGCTGAGCCTGGTGTTTGAAAGCCTGAACGCTGCGATGCTGCCCATGGTGTCCGTGGACATTCTACTACGACTTATTGTTGCACGGGTTCGGATTGTTTCCGGCGGGTCTTCAGGATGAACTATTGATGCCCGTAGTGTCACCCCAGACGACGACGTCTAACTATACCACTACCGGGTGACTGTTACAGCTAAAGGGTTTGGGATAGCCGCCCTGAAGGACAGAGAAAGCGGTCGATACGAAACGCCCGAGGGACTGGATCTTCATTCCAGGCTGGACAATGTCAATACTGTTCGAATGGTGTTGAGTAAAGAGGTGACTGTGGTCTTCAAGGATCAGTTTTCAGGGATAGAGAGGGACATACCCGTTCACTACGGTGAAGTGTTTTTGAAAAGAGGCTACGACGGCGAAGACCTATTGATTCACGGTGTTGAAATGATGACTCCTAGTTGGTAGTATTCTGACGTCTATATACTTGCCGCGCTGTCTGTATTGCACTCTCACCATAAATGTAATGGACCAAAGCGTCGTGTTGCACTCTCACCAAACCAAAGCGTTGTATTGCACTCTCACCAATAAATGTAATGGACCAAAGCGTTGTCACTGTTGTGCTCACCGTTTGTACTGCTGCCATAGTTGTCAGTTTTACTGTTCATAACCCGAACCAGGTCTTATGACAATTGCACGTTCCCATTGAACAAGTCTGGTGTGGGTAAAATACACCTGCCACTTGCGTGGTGTCTGATCACAGTAATCCCCATCCATCCATCCCCTGTTCACAAGGGAGTAAACGTCTTCTGGAGACGTAATGGGGCGCTCACGTCCCTATTCTGGAGACGTAATATGGCCCTCACGCTGTGCAATTTGCCATGCGCGCGTCAAGCCGGGGTTTGTGTAATCACAAGGAACCCAAGATGTCGCGGCACTAAACCGTGGCAAGCAGAAGTGTAGACAATTAAGGTCCCGCAAATCGCTGTGCGAGGCCCAAGGCGGGCAGCCTCTTTTCGCCGGCTGAGCTCTGTAGTGAGTGACTACCCGTGGCAGTAAGAATCGGCATCACAAACATTATGCGTCAAAGCACTTTATTGTACACAGGCAGAACAAGAGGACGATATGTGTGCGAACACTTCACCAGTAAGAAACAATCACACGCACGTCATGACACACATGACAAAGAGTACAAGAATAATATCAAAGTTTTAAAACCATCATTGTAACGCTCATATCATTAAAAAGGTATAAAACCAACATGGGGTGGACACAGGCCGTTCTGCGGCAGATCATAGAAAGCAGTAGCTGAGATCGGCTCAACACCCGCATGCGCTCAATAACAATAAACACTGGTGCCAATTACACAAATCTGTGGCTGGATGGAGCCCCCGGGTACGCCGACCCTCCCGCTTTGAACCACTGTTCCGTAGAGGGTTGGATCAAACGTTTCCCAGAACCGGGGAACCCCTTCTCTATTCTTGCCTTCCTACAAAACTGTCCGATATCCGATGTGGGTTCACGCCCTGTGTGCCTGACGGAGGTTATCGCCCTTCTTCCTCAGACACAACCGGTAGCACAGCACACAGCAAGAACAGCCGGCGATCAGGGTCAGAGCGACGGCAGAGATTGCCACGTAGAACCCGTGGCGCCCCCAGAACGAGTCCTTGCTGTCTTGATACAGGTCGCGACCGCCGCGACGCGGTCGCTTCCTCTTTGAGAAGAGCGAGTATACTGGAGTAGTCGACCTCCTCGCCTGTCTCCATTCCCGCTCGATGGTTTGTTCTTCCTCTTCGCTAAGAGGATGACCAGTGAGCTCAGCCAGGGCAATCAGTCCACCGCTCACGTCTTTCGCGTAGAAGTTGTTTGCCACTTTGAGGATCTGATCCACGGTCGCGATTTTGTTGTCGGGCACGCCGACGGACTTGGCCAATTTGGTGATGGTGTCTTTGTTGCTCATCACCGCCCGCCGATAGCGCCGCAATCCCTTTGGTCTTGCCCGGTGGCAACTTTCTTCACGGCATCCAGCCCTTTCTTCAGCTTCTCTACCGCCGAGGCCTTCGTGTCGATCCCCAGACGCCGCCATCGCCACCTTCCCGAGCTGACTTTAGCGGATCCGGCGAGACCTCGCATTTCGAGGATCTGCACTGTTCGCACAACGCCACCAGGCAATCTTTGAGAGTCTGGCTGGTTTGACATTGCGCCGCCTGAGCGTTTTCCTTCCCGGCATTTGTACGATACCGCCTTCTCATCCGATCCGTAGCTCCGCAGCGCGAGTCCCTCCAGGCTCGAGGTGAGGATTCTGCCGCGGTCATCCTTTTTGGAGTATCCCCTGAACAGCCTCGTGTCATCGCAACGTTGCACGCCACAGGCCTGGCACACCAGTCGCTTGTAGTCCTTGTATGCGTGGATACGGTCTTACGGCAGACCCGTCCACGGTGACGGCCTTGCCATTCAGACACTTTGCGCTGTAAGTCTTCGTGCTTGGTCTGGAGCCGGAGGCAGAGCACAAGGAGCTGAGGCATAGAATCGTAAAGCAGCGTTTTCTCCATGGTTGCGATTTAGGCAGGATCACCCTGATTGTCCGTAGGTGAAAAAGGCGTTCAGTGACAGCCACTGCCTCTGTACTGATCTTATGTTCTCAAATCTGTGGAAAGTCCCTAACGGACGGCCTCTGTGGCGGTCGGACGGTTACTGGGGCGGTCGGACGCCTGAGGGTCGGTCGGATGCTCTCAGTAGCGGTCGGACGGGCGGTCGGACGCTCTGAGCGGGCGGTCGGACGCTCTGAGCGGCTGAGGGGTCGGATGCTCTGAGGGCGGTCGGACGCTCTGAGGGCGGTCGGACGCTCTGAGTGGCGGTCGGACGCTCTGGCGGGCGGTCGGACGCTCTGAATGGCGGTCGGACGCTCTGAGTGGCGGTCGGACATTCTGAGGGCGGTCGGACGCTCTGAGTGGCGGTCGGACGCTCTGAATGGCGGTCGGACGCTCTGAATGGCGGTCGGACGCGAGTGGCGGTCGGACGCTCTGAATGGCGGTCGGACGCTCTGAATGGTGGTCGGACGCTCTGATGGCGGTCGGACGCGCTGGCAGTCGGACGCTTCTGAGTGGCGGTCGGACGCTCTGATGGCGGTCGGACGCTCTGAATGGCGGTCGGACGCGGTAGTATCTGAACGGGCTCTGAGTGGGTCGGACGCTCTGAGTATCGGTCGGACGCCTGAGCGCGGTCGGACGCCTGAATGGGTCGGACGCCTGAGCGGCGGTCGGACGCTCTGAGCGGGCGGTCGGACGCCCTGAGCGGCGGACGTCGGACGCGGTCCTGAGCGGCGGTCGGAGGCTCTCCGTGGCAGTCGGACCCGTGGACCAAAACCTAAGCAATCGGGGTTTTCCGTGAAACTCGGTATAGATATACACCGAGTTGTCACACCGCCTTGTGTCAGAGGTGATTTTTGAGTTTCTGAACAGTGGAATCAGCCAGCTTTCCATCCAGCGATGGTGAAGACATACATGTCTATGGTTATATCGCTGTGTATAGCCACCGGTCTGGGCGCGCTAGGGACCACCAGGGCTGCTGCATGTGCTCGCCGGGTTACAGGATAAAGGCTGGGGCACCTGCCAAGATCCGGCGCGAACCCCGCGGGTTAAACGAATATGTGGATGATTACAACAGGATGACGATATGCTCGAGACAACGCTACTGCGATCCCAACAAGAATTTTGTGTACCGCAGGATGAGACAACGCTGCATATGTACCACATGTATTCGTGCCACGGATGTTCTTCCGCTCCCGCCCAAGAAATACACGACCAGACCATGAGACAGCTGTATGCGAGCAACCTACACGAGGAGCTACCCTTTGCCACAACGCAGGGTCTTCGTCTCACACTGCATCCCCTGTGCGACCCGGAGAGGAAGATAGCACTGCGGTTTTATGTCGCGGACGGCGCACGCCTCGTTACCTTAACGGAAGCCCGACTGGGCCGGACTACGAGCCCACTCTTATTCTGTATAGCCCCAACAAGGAGCTGGAGTGCGTGTGTAAAGCCGATTCCATTGCTCAAGCGAAGAATGCATCACCTGCATTCCGCAGGACGAGTCCACGACGCCGCACGCGGGTCTCCACGAACCCGCCGACTCTCGAGGGGAGACCTACTCTAAGTTGACCATCTTTTCCTGTGTGCCCTAGGTACGTTTGCTTTGGTCCTGACTTCAGGCTTTGGTCTGGCGCCATTCGCAAAGGGGGACTACGGGTCTGATCACAGACGAGCGTGGATGTCTTGTCAGATTGTCGGCTGTCGGGACTGGCGCGAACGGCGCCATGGCGCGCCTGACATCCGCACCGCCGCCCGTATCTCGACGGCGACGAGATGCGAGGAGGAGAACTCGTCCGCGCCGAGGCGCACGAGGATCAGACGCAAGCTCATCACCGCGATCGCAGTTCTGACTGTGACCCTGGTCCTGGCGAGCGGTCGCTGCCGGGCTCTGTACGGAGCGGACCGGTTGCTGCTGATCTACTGCGAATCGACCATCTCCGTACACCTTTCCGCTGGGCTACTCTGTGACGAGTCAAGGAGTGGGACACTCGGAGGCCATAGGTCTCTCGGCTTGGACAGATGCGGGCGACAGAACGAGTTCACGGTGCCCGCCCGAGTCAAATTTCACAAAGCCATCAGGTGCTTCAAAGGCAGCAAGCAGTATAAGAGAGCGCCCGCGGGGCCTCGCAAGCAAGGAGTCTCAGGGCTCCAAGGATTCAAGTCCGACACGCCGGAGTGTCGGCGTCCTCGGTGGGCGCCACGGCCTCGTGGAAGTGACATTCAGCAAGACGGACGCCGCCGAGAGGTCGGTGGAGAGATCCGTGGCCTTGAGCGAAGGTGTCGGTCTCGCCGCCGCCGATCAATGCCAAGTGGGCAACGCCATGGTTTCGCCTTACGAACCCAGCTCTGCGTTACGCCAAGCCATGGAGGAGCTCAACGCGACCCCAAGGGCGGATCAAGAATTTCTGGACACCTGGGGCTACGGGTTCGTGAGCGAGGTCGGTCGGGCGGATACTACAGCTCCTTCGAGGTGTTCTCCACCTGCAACAAGGACGCCGAAGAGAGCTTGGACGACGCTGCTGAGCGCTGCAGAGAGACGGGCGCAAATTTCAAAGTTGAGGGGTTCGGCGCGGGGGCCAGCGCGGGAGGGAGCACGGCCCGATGCGACACGCGGGGGCTCTCGGACTCTGAGAGGAAAACGTTGGCCTCCATATCCAGAGAGTCTCGCACGCAAATCGGAGGGGACAATCTCGGAGGAGAGGTCGACTGGGAGAGTACGCCAAGATGAACCCGCACCCGCTGAGGATACGCAGAACCCCATTTTTAACGCCAAGGGCTTTTCCACACGGCGGTCGAGCTACTGAAGCTCAGGGCCGAGAAAGCACGGCTCTACCCGGACGAGTTTTTGGCCGAGGGGGCGCCGAACATAGTGACTAAGCGCTGCTGAAAGGGAAAGGAGTTACGTACATTTCAGTTCCATAGCTGTATGGTATTTTTTTAACAAATCTCTATTTTACGATCCACACGTTTTACAATGTGATCCATTGCTACATCTGCTGCGTGTAGTATTTGCTTGTAATAAACCTAAAGTGTTCATGTATCTTTTGCTGCGTTTTCATTTTGTTCACACCTAATTGCACAGAAGCGGTGAGGCTTTCCTACAGACCTTCTGCTCACACGGTTTGCTTTGTAGGAGTAGGGACTCTATCACTCTGGCAAACCCTCAAAACAGTTGTTGTGTTAGGTAGAGTCCAAAAAATGAACCTGGTAGTGTCAACGGTTTATTGAAAGAGGCCCAGCGGGACTCCACCAGTGCAGAAAGACAGGACTCTGTGTGACACCAGTACAGAAAGGCGAAACTGTACGCTGTACGAAACAATTTAATTCAGCAAAGCATTCAAGTCGGCAAGCAGTAAGACAGTACACTGCGCGTAGCGATTCATTGAACAAGGCATATTTGAGAACCGCAGGTTTGTTGTACATCAAAACATATCAAATACATCGGCAGCACGGTCCGAGACGCATCGCGCGGCGCTCCACGACTTAGATCTGGGTCCCTGGTCGATCGAGCCCAAACACTGAGATCGAACCCCGATCGCCGAGGCGCCACGCTGAGATCCCAGATTCAGCATTCATCTCCCGTCACGCCAAGGTCCTCCCTCGATCAGATCTCCGCGGGAATCTTGTGAAACAGTTCAATCAAGGCCTCCTCGAGTTGACTCTTCCCGCGCGAATATCGCCGCCACGCTCTCCTCGAATCCAGCCCGTAGAGGCTTTTGCGACATCGGGAACCGCCGCCGTTTCCATTCCCGCTTGCCAGGAACCACTTGAACATGCCAAATTCCTCGGCTCAGCTCGCCGAGGTACGCCAGGATCTCCGCGGACGGACATGTCGCCGAACGTAGTCCGTCCGACCTCGCCCTCCTCGCGCCCGCCTGACTTCGCTCTCCTCGCGCCCCGCTCATTCGCCCGGCGCACGCCACGCCGGGCCCATGACCACACTGGGGACACAGAGGTACACCGCCTGCTCGGCCCGAGACTCATCCTTTCCCGCTCCTCGCGCCCAACTCCGTCACCGCGTCCCCTCGGGATTCCACCTGGCCCAGGCCTCCATGAAGGCAGCGGAGACTGCGTTGTTTTCGCCACGGGCGCGATCCACCAACGCCCGGTCTTGTCGGCGCCGAGTATACCGCGATGGCATCCAGTTCCTCCTGGCTTATCATCCCTAGCCCGCGGAGCTCGTGGCGCGACGTAACGCGGCGAGCGACGCTTTGACAACTGTCCTCACGAGGATAACCTCTTTTTCCAGAGGATCGCCGAGGTGGCCACGCCGCGCCAAGACCGCGCACGCCTCGCCCCTCGGCATCGCTGCGTAAGAGCGCCTTTTCTGCCTCTCCATTAAGCGGACCGCCCCGCCGGACTCAGAAAGCGGACGATCGTCCGATCCGCCCCGCCCTCGCCCCGCCCCTCCCCCTCTCCGGCCCTCCCCGTGAACGCCGAGCCCCAAGTCCTCGGGCGACGAAGAGGCCGCGGTCACTTTATTATCACGAGCTACAGCCGATCGAGACCTTCGCCTCGGTCACCCAGGGATGACTGAAAATTTGTTCCACGCTGGGCCTCTCGCCGGGTTTTGTCTCAAGCACCGCAAGATCAGGTCCCTGCAGGTGTCAGAGAGCCCGGTTTTGAATCGCAGTCGCCTCGGACGATTTCGCTGTTCTCCTCGAAGGCACGCTTCCGCACCATGCTGTACAGCAGTATGCCCAGCGACCACACTCGGCGGTCGGGCGCGAACAGGCCTCTGCTGCTGATCCTCTCGGCGCCCGTATGCTTTGGTGCCGAGAACTCGCTGTGCACGCCGCCGCCGATGGGATGCGCCGAGCCAAGTCGATGAGCTTCAGCTTCTCCGCATCTAAGTCCACGAGTATGTTTTCCTCCTTCAGGTCCATGTGTATGACCCCGCGATTGTGACAGTGCCTCACGGCCTCCAGGATCTGACGGAGGAAGTTCCTGGCCGTGTCTTCGCCAGACGCCCTTTGTCTGTGACATAGTCGAAAAGGTCTTGCGAGACCCTAGGTTTCTCCATGACGATGAACCAACAGTCCCCTTCCCTGTAATAATCCAGCAGGGCGACAACGCCGCCGAACGAAGGCGACTCGATCCGATCCAACATCACGATCTCCGTTGGCACCTGTGTTCCCTGCCGCATACTCAGTCGGCAGCGCTTGTGATCAGTAATTTTCACGGCCACATCTTTTCCGTCACAGAGTCTGACTCCAGGATACACACGACTAAACTGCCCTGTGCCCAAATGTTTTTTAAACAAGACCCTGTACTTTTGTTTTATCATCGCTATTCTCACTACCGCAACAACGAAGAATCACTTCGACATCCAAGGTAGCGGTCGGACCATCTGAAGGGCGATCGACACTCTGAACGGCGATCGGACGCTGAGCAACTAAGAAGGCTACGCAAGTTTCATTATGTTATGCAGGCCGGACGGAGTCTTGGGATGGACTACCTCACACAGGCGGAGACTCTCAGAGTTGGTCGGATGCATGGTACACTGATCGCGCAGACATCGGATGCCCGAGCGGGCGGTCGGACGCCCCAACGGTCGGACGCCCAACGGCGGTCGGACGCCAACGGGCGGTCGGACGCCCGAGTGGCAGTCGGACGCCGAGGCATGGTCGGACGCCTGAGTAGCGGTCGGACGCCTGAGTAGCGGACGGACGATTTAACCGTCGGACGCCTGAGTAGCGGTCGACGCTCGGTGGCAGTCGGACGCCTGAGTAGATGGTCGGACGCTCTGAGTGAGCGGTCGGACGAGTGGCGGTCGGACGCCTGAGTAGCGGTCGGACGGTCGGCGGTCGGACGACTGAGTGGCGGACGCCTGATGGCGGTCGGACGCTCTGATGGCGGTCGGACGCCTGATGGCGGTCGGACGCCGGAGTGGCGGTCGGACGCCTGCGGTCGGACGGTCGGACGCTCTGAGTGGCGGTCGGACGCCTGAATGGCGGTCGGACGCCTGAGTGGCGGTCGGACGCCTGAGTAGCGGTCGGACGAATAACTGAATGGCGGTCGGACGCCTGAGTAGCGGTCGGACGCCTGAGTAGCGGTCGGACGCCCGGTAGCGGTCGGACGCCTGAGTGGCGGTCGGACGCCTGAATGACGGTCGGACGCTCTGAGTGAGCAGTCGGACGCCTGAATAGCGGTCGGACGCTCTGAATGGCGGTCGGACGCCTGAATGGCGGTCGGACGGCCGAGTAGCGGTCGGACGCTCTGAGTGGCGGTCGGACGCTCTGAATGACGGTCGGACGCCTCTGAGTAGCAGTCGGACGCCTGAATAGCGGTCGGACGCTCTGAATGGCGGTCGGACACTCGAATGGCGGTCGGACGGGCCGAGTAGCGGTCGGACGCCTGAGTGGGGTCGGACGCTCTGAGTGGCGGTCGGACGCTGACGGGACGCTTCTGAATGACGGTCGGACGCTCTCTGAGTAGCGGTCGGAAGGTCTGAATGGCGGTCGGACGCCTGAATGGCGGTCGGACGCCGAGTAGCGGTCGGACGCGGTCGGAGTAGCGGTCGGACGGACGGCCGGACGCGGACTGAGTAGCGGTCGGACGGACCGGTCGGACGCCTGAGTAGCGGTCGGACGCTTCTGAGTGGCGGTCGGAAGCTACGAGTAGCGGTCGGACGCCCGAGTAGCGGTCGGACTTCTGAGTGGTGGTCGGACGATCTGATTAGCGGGCGGACGGACGCTCGAAGCTCCGAGTAGCGGTCGGACACACAGAGTGGCATTCGACCTCTGAGTAGCGTTCAGACGCCTGAGAGGCGGTCGGACGCCTCAGTAGCGATCGGAGGCGTGGTACACTGATCGCGCATACATCTGTTGAATCACTGAGCAAAGGTTGTACACATACTGTAAATAAAATTCCACTCGTGTATCTTTTGTTGCCGGTTTTTATTTTCGTTATTGGTGATAGATTAAAATCGTATGACATTCAAGCTACATACACAAACTTCTCACATTTTCACAGCCATTGACAAGAAACACCATGTCGCATTTATCTAATGAATTAATGTCTGCTACGCTGCAATTTCCTTGCAAACATGCCTCCCACAAATCCTTGACGCTGCTGCAAGTGACGGCTGAGCACTGCGCGCCCTTGGCGCCGGGTACCAGCCGCTGTAACAGCCAGCCGCTCTCCTCACGCCCCAGGGTCATGAACTCGCCCATGGTCACGCCAGCCACATGGAAGTTGTGAAAGTATTGTGGCAGGCCGCATCGCTTTAGTTGTTCCAGGACGACCAGCCCGTGGATCTGGGCTCTCAGCACGGCGGTGGGAGCCATCCCATGTTCCACCATTGCCGACAGTTTCTCTCCGTGACACCAGGTCCATGAACTCCATCATGTCCATTTCCGCCTCTCTCGGTTGGGGAAGTATTCTTCCAGGCCCCATTTCACAAATGCTCCAGGATATGGAGCCCTTGGATCCTGCCTCTCAGTAACAGGGCGGAACTTATGTCTACCAGTCCCCTCAATTTCTGCATGTTCTCAATGTCCCCAGGGCCATGAACTCGCCATGCTCATTTTTGAGAATTTTGGGAAGTATTCTTCCAGGCCCCAATCCACAAATGCTCAAGGATTCGGAGCCCTTCGATCCTGTCACACAGTAACATGGCGGGACCGATCTTAGTTACCAGTCCTCAGTTTCTCTGTGTTCTCGAATTCCCCAGGGCCATGAAGTCGCTCATGGTCAGTTTTGCCCTCTCGGTTGGGAAAGTATTCCTCCAGTCCCCATTCCTCAAATGCTTCAGGATATGGAGCCCTGAGATCCTGGCTCTCAGTAACACGGCGGGACCTATTTTGGTTACCAGTTCCATCAGTTCCTCTCTTTGTCGATGTCCCCAGGGCCATGAACTCGCCATGGTCAAGTTCGCTTCTCAAAGTTGGGCACGATTCCCGCAGGCCCCAACGCATTCAAGTGGTCCTTTATCTCCACAATGTCTTGCTCGACGGAGGTGCTGTTACAGTGATCGTGTCCATGGCTGGGGCCGGGCTGACCGATGAACTCAGGCAATGTCAGTGAAGTAGGTTGGTTGATGCGCGGACCAAAGCGCCTGAAGTCTCTGCCTGTGCTTCAGATGCCGCCGCATTTTATGAAGAAAGAAAGCTCGGGCGGATCTGAAACCGCGCGGCCCAGTAGGGGCGGTCGGACGCTCTGAGCGCTGGTCTGACGCCTGAGGGGGTCGGACGGCGTCGGACGCCTGAGGGGCGGTCGGATGCCCTGAATGGCGGTCGGACGCCTGAGTGGCGGTCGGACGCCTGAGGGGGGCGGTCGACGGAGCGGCGGTCGGACGCCTGAGTGGCGGTGGCGGTCGGACGCCTGAGTGGCGGTCGGGCGGACCGGTCGGACGCCTGAGTGGCGGTCGGACGGTCTGAGTGGCGTCGGACCGGTCGGACCTGAGTGGCGGTCGGACGCCTGAGTGGCGGTCGGAGGGACCGTCGGACTGAGTGGCGGTCGGACGCCTGGTGGCGGTCGGACGGACCTGAGTGGCGGTCGGACGCTGAGTGGCGGTCTCGGAGCGGACGGTCGGAGTGGCGGTCGGACGGGAGTGGGCGGGTCGGAGTGGCGGTCGGACGGAGTGGCCGGACCGGACGCCTGAGCGGCGGTCGGACGCTGAGTGGCGGTCGGACGGGGTGGCGGTCGGACGGACCGGTCGGACGCCTGAGTGGAGTGGCGGTCGGACGGTCTCGAGTGGGACGGTTCGAGTGGCGGTCGGACGGTCGAGTGGCGGTCGGACGGTCGGACGCTCTGAGTGGGCGGTCGGGCGGTCGGAGGACCGGTCGGACGCCTGAGTGGCGGTCTGAGTGGGCCGGACGGACTTCTGAGTGGCGGTCGGACTTCTGAGTGGCGGTCGGACGGACGTCTGAGTGGCGGTCGGACGTCTGAGTGGCGGTCGGACGGACCGGTCGGACGCTTCTGAGTGGCGGTCGGACGCTCTGAGGACCGGTCAGACGGACAGAAGGATGGCTTTCTTCAAGCCGGTTGTTTGCTTGTGTAAAGTATAAGACTGCACTCCTATTTCAATCCCATTTTCGCCACGCTGGGCGCTATGGCCTATGGCGGAGGCAACATCACATTCAGCAATCACTCAGAGGGGACCGCCAACGGATCCGCTGCCAGCGTGTTTGACTACTGTCACTCTCTGTACCTCCACAGTCGCATCCTGGTCCCTTTGCTTCATGCTGTCGTTACGACCGTGGGGCTGTCGATCAACCTGTACATGATGCTGGTGCTGTTCCGCGACTCCACGCAGGCCCTCGACCGGTCACTGACGCGATCCGGTCACTGCGAGGGGTCTCGTGGAATTTCCAGTACTTCCTTTTCCACATTGGTCTTTGTCACATATGCATGTTGACCACCATCCCGGTGTGGATCACGCAGACCGCTACCAGGGTTGGATCTTTGGCTACGCAGGGTGCAAGGCGGTGAAAGGTCTTATAACGGTGAGTCATTGTTTTGTTCCACTTTTTTTCAACACGATCCACCGCCTGTGTAACCAACCCTGTGCTCTGTTGTGTCGCTGCTCTTCAACAGTTCAGCATGCAGTACGGCATACTTACCACGGTTTACATCAACGCGAAAGGTTCGTGAGAGTGGTGTACAACAAAACGAGGATCAAGCGCGGAAACTCTAAAAGAAGAATAAGGACGTGCCTGTTGTGCGCCTGTCTGCCGGGCGATCGTGTCTCACCGACGTACTTCTACACCACGGTGGAGTTGGGGAGGAACGCCGTGATGTGCGCCAGCACGGCAGACCCGCGCGTGAAGCTCGCCGTGTTATGGATCAGGACGATCATTTGCTTCGTCGCGCCCGTCGCCGTATTGGCGCTTTGCAACGGGGCCCTGGTGTACACTGTGAAAAGGCACGCACGTAAGGTTTCCTTGCTCGGGTGATTCCACGGTCGCCGTTGAAAGGAGCACAGATCATCCCCTTGCTCACCGTGACGTTTTTCGATGCTGCTGGATACCTTGATAGTGAGCAGCGTACTACTCCTTCAGTCAGGTGCGAGTCCGTGCCCGTGACGGTGTTCACGGTGATTAACGCCAGCATGGCCGTAGGGAACGCACCGCGTGATGACCCCGCGATGTATCTGTTCGTGAGGGCCAGGAGGGCTAAACTCAGCCAGACGACCGGCCGCACAGGGCCCAAGTGGTTCTCTCATAAAATGACACACTCTGTGTGTAAAGGTGATTGACTGTTACTGTTATGCCTGTGTATATAAAATGAACCCGTGGAATGTACCCACCCGAATGCAGTGAAAGCTGCATTGCTAAAGCGACATATGTAATGCGCGTGTATGTGAAAATAAATCAGCAAGTAAGCTCACGAAACCAATAAAAATACACTATCACACACGAGATGGTTTTTGCTGGGAGTTTTTATTTGCACGAATAACAACGGTGAGACCATCCCTTTCTCGGTTTACTTCAAGGAGCGACCAGCCGCCCCCGGTTTCTTCACATCCACAGCACACTCTTATCGCATGTGCCCGGCGGATGACAGCAGTAGACCTGAGCGCATCCTCCTCCGGATTTACGTGGTCCGGCATTTCTGTGCAGTGTATCAGAGGCGGGTGGCGCCGGTCGCGTGCTCCTCGTCGCAGGACCTTTTGTCGGCGAGAGGCTCTGGCGCCGGCCGCTCCCTCTGCTGGATCGCCACCCGCAGCGACCCTAGGGCCCTCTCCTCTCCCTCCGCCCCGGCGGCGGAACCCGTGGCAGAGCGCTTCCTCGAAGTTTAACGCGCCGCACAAGGCCGCTTATCTTCTTCAGCAGCCGCGTATCGGGCGGGAGAACCCGCCCCGTAGGCTTCGTGATCTTCACGAGGCATGCGGATGAAGTCCAAAAATTCTGTGTGCCTGAAGGTAGCGCGTGGTACGCTTTCCATCCCCATGCCCGTAGGCACTCGAGTACCAGCGATCGATCTCTCTGGCGCCGCTGGCGAAGCTTCGCTTTCTCGATGTACGCCTAGAATACATGGCAGTGTCTCACGGCGGCTGTTCGCGACCTTCAGTCCGAGGAGTCGACGAGCCGGTCGGTGGCGCCGCTTTAGCTGTCACGCTAATACATACCACGGGTGATCCGACCGACGAGGCCGAGAGGTAGCGTGGGGACGGAGGAGGAGAAGAAAGCTGACGACACTCGGGCTAGTTCAAAAGAAAGCTCGCCAGCTCTCTGACTGACTGACCAACTCTGTGGCCGAACAACTCTGTGACGGCCTCACACGCGCCGCTTCGGGACTGTTCCGCGCCGCTGCTCAATCCGCACTTAAAGAACAACTCTGTGGCGGCCTCGCGCCTCGCTTCGGGACCGCCCGCGCCGCTGCTCAATCTTAGACAATCGCCAGGGTTCGTTGGGGGTAGCAGGAAGGAAGCGTGATGAGTATGTCTGAAACAGGAACGGTTTCTTCGGGGACACATGAAAACTTTCTTCATACAAACGATGGATGACACGGTGTAATCACTTTTTCAAGGCTGCGAACACGCATCGCATCACAAAGATAGTCATACCAGTGTGGTGCGAAGAGAACGCTTACGTGCTCGCCTGGGGTTTCTTCATCCGCCACGGTCTGTATAAAACGAACGCACGGCATTCGCTTCAGGCTACAAATGTCAAAGAACGAGGCGGACGATCGCCACGGGCCGCGCAGGATGGACGCCGAGACCTCCAACCCGCATGCTGAACAGCCGCGCGAGGGAACCCCTCGCCGCCTCGGGATTGGTGTTGAGTCTAAACGGGTAAGGTTCTTCGCTTTACCTCTCTGTGCTAAATGTACTGGGCCCTCAACGCCTTGGCTAAACTGAGAATGTCACCACCAGGTACGCTTTCAGCGACACCGCGGAAGAATTCGAGGTCGACGGGAGGACAGGAGAGGGCCGTGGGAGGAAGCGGCTCGATCGCCACAGATTCGCGCGCCGCTGCAGCGAGGTGGAACGAGTCGCGGCTCGCTGCCTGACGCCCAACACCGCCTGATGATAAAGACGAGGCCCGAGGTCCGGATTTGCCAACGCAAGACCCCAAGAGAGCCAGAGGCCGCCAAGTGAAGCGCACCGCCTCCCGGATCCAGTTCTCTGTGGTGCTGAATTCTTCACACACCATTCTCTCTGTCTCATCTCTGTATTTTCTTTTTCATTCATAGACCATGTCTGTATTTCAATCGAATAAAAACACTTACTTGGAATCTAAGGCTCATGGTTGCATTTTGCTATAGCGAGACGCTAAGTTTCATTCCTTCACACCATCACGCAAACAAAGACTCGCGCAGTCACTGAAATGAAAGAGGCAAAACCACACAGCGTGTGGATCATGTTTTATTGAAAGTTACACACACACAAGATGAATACATCCCCACATGTGATCAGGTATTGGCATCGCAACGGGTGCCACGAGTAAACTTAGTGTTTGATATGGTCCAAATAAGCAGAGAGCCCAGTGTTTGCGGAGGGATCGAGCTTCCCGGGGCTTGTAGTCGCAGCAGTCGGTCATGGTCACGCGGGTCCAGGGGACAGATTCTCCTGCGATCGCGCACCGCATCCCTGAACGCCTTGAGCGCGCCGTAGTCCTCGGGCGTTATGTAGGTCCTTAGAGCGCTTTATCACCTTTTCGCAAAGGCCCGGTTCTCCCTGTTAGGGAATCTCTCCGTGAAAAACGCACCCAGCCACGCCAGCGCCGGGCGGCTTCTGTCGCCGAACACGCACGCGAGGCCGCCGACCACGGCCTCAAACGACGCATGTCAGCCATCCTGTTGTCGCTCCCGTGCCGAGTGCCCGGTGATGGGGGTTATTTTCGAGTGGTGCTTGAACCCGACGCCGCCATGGGCCCGTCAGCGCCCGAGATCAGCGCATCTCACCAATCTGTCCTGACCGGATTAGGCGCCACCGCCGCTTCTTCTTTTGCAGTTGCGTTTTTTCGATGTGCAGCGCCATGATGCCGAGTACGCGCCGCTTCCAGAGCGCCGTTTTGAAGAGTCGTGGACACACAATGTTTCTCACGAGTAGCGGGTCGCCAGGAGGTCCAGAGTGAGCTCTAGCACTCGGGATCATCGGCTCTGACCTTCTTATCGGATTTCAGCTGCAGCGCTGCCGCCGCCGCCGCGAGTCGCCTGCTCGAGCGCCCTGGCGACCACTGCCCGATCATGGTCACTAAGACGTTAGGGTCAAGAAAGCCCTGTGATGTTCTCTCAGGGGCAGGGCGCTCACCAAAGCGCCTCGAACTCCTTTCTCCACTCGCCCGACGCCTTGGCGCCTTGAGTTCCCCGCGCCGCTGAGTTTGGCCGAGGCGCACAGAGCGCACCAGTTTGCACGTGACAAGTGCGGTGGTGGGCATGGAATCCTTTATCTTCGCTCGCCAATCGGTACACCTTGGCGAGCACGCTGTCGAGAGCAGCGCTAATCACGCCGGTTTGTAACTGTACATCTTGTCTTCGGTATCAGGGGCTTGAGTCCCGCAGGCGACGCGCTGGTCTGGCGCCTCGCCTCGACACGGGCTCGCCTGGCGCTCGCTTGCAGTCTACATTGTCCCCGAGGACTCTCCCGCTTGGTTCTCCGAGCTCGCGACTGGCCATGGTGTGCTTTCTGAACGCGCGACAGAGGGCTGTTTGTGTGATGTTAGTTGGTAAAATGTAAGTCTCGCCAGCAGCCGCTGTCGAGGTCGCCGCCGCCACCGCGCCGATCGATCCGCTTTCACATGTGCATTTCAGGGGCCGAATCAGTTAATATCACGTGAAGAAAATCCAGATTCCGCGCTATCGCTGTAGAAAGTTGCGACGGACGATGGGCTTTGATGATGACCCCGAACGGGTGCGATTTCTTGATTACTGCGGTCGACGTGTTCGACCACGGTGCAGTTGAGCACAGTGAATCGATGATCCTCGCTTCGCACCCCACATTGGCCCATCTGGAACACTGGTAGGTCAGCGCGGCAGCTCGCCGCACGGAGATCGCCAAATCCCCGGAGTCCGCTGGCGCGGTGAGTGTTGTTCAGCTTCTCTCCAGCCAGTACCGTAGCGCCGACCGAGAGCGCGCCTTGTCACACGTAAACAATCCGAATTTCTCACCGCTTTTTTTGACTCGATACCAAGCGGTGGCGATTTAAACGCCGGGCTCCAGCTTGGGCAGGCGAGTACCAAAGAGCACCGACGCTTGAGCTTCGGGTTCCCAGGGTGACAGGTCTCGCCGGGCCTCTCCGTCAGGAGACGCCCAAAGTCCCGGCGCTCCGTGACTTCATCCTCCCTTTGCTGCGGCCGCCGTGGCGGACTCGGGCGCCGGGGCGACGCCTTCGCGACGGCCGCGCCCGGGATAGCAGAAGCAGAGGGAGCCGTGAGTTCCGCTTCTTCGATCTCGCACCAGACTCGGCGCCGGGACGCTGGCCGGCTCTCGCGGGCGCCGCGCCGGGTAGCAGAAGCAGAGGGAGCCGGAGTCACGCTTCTTCGATCTCGCACCGACTCGGGCGCTGGGACGCGCCGGCCTCTTCGAGGGCCGCGTCCGGGTAGCAGAAGCAGAGGGAGACGGAGTCGCGCTTCTTCGATCTCGCGACCGACTCGGGCGCCGGGACGCGCCGGCCTTCTTCGAGGGCCGCGTCCGGGTCGGGCGGCCCGAGCGAAGCAGAGTGCGGCTCTTGGGCGAATACTGGTTTTTCTCCCGGGCACCAGACTAGGGCGGTCACGAAGACGAGCCAAGCCACGGCGAGCGGCGGACGGATGAGATGCGGAGCTTTCATGGCAGCGAACTCGCCAGAGTGAGAGGATGTCGCCGATGCGCGCGAGACTGCAGAAGATGCGCCACAGACGACGAGGCACTAATAACACTGAATCGACTCAACACAGCAGCTTCAAAATGAGAACTATCAGCAGGGGGTAGTTATAGCTGAGAAGACTAGAGAGGCGGTGGCCACCGCCCCCATTTAACACGCCTCCTGCATCGCTTCTGAGTGGCGGTCGGACGGTCTGGGTGGCGGTCGGAGGCTCTGGGTGGCGGTCGGACGGTCTGAGTGGCGGTCGGACTTCTGGGTGGCGGTCGGACGCCTGGGTGGCGGTCGGACGGTCTGAGTGGCGGTCGGACTCTGGGTGGCGGTCGGACGGTCTCGAGTGTCGGTCGGAGTGGCGGTCGGACGCCTCTGGGTGGCGGTCGGACGGTCTCGAGTGGCGGTCGGACTTCTGGGTGGCGGTCGGACGGTCTTAGTGGCGGTCGGACGTTTGAATGGCGGTCGGACGCCTGAATAGCAGTCGGACGCCTGAGTGGCGGTCGGACGCTGAGTGGCAGTCGGACGCCTGATTAGCGGTCGGACGCTCTGAGTGGCGGTCGGACGCCTGAGTGGCGGTCGGACGGTTCTGGGTGGCGGTCGGACTTCTGGGTGGCGGTCGGACAGTCTGAGTGGCGGTCGGACAGTCTGAGTGGCGGTCGGACGCTTGAATGGCGGTCGGACGCTGAATGGCAGTCGGACGCTGAATGGCGGTCGGACGGTTCTGAGTGGCGGTCGGACGCTGGGTGGCGGTCGGACGCCTGATTAGCGGTCTGATGGCGGTCGGACGCCTGAGTGGCGGTCGGACGACTTCTGGGTGGCGGCGGTCGACGCTTCTGATTGGCGGTCGGACGGAATGGCGGTCGGACGCTTCTGAATAGCAGTGGCGGTCGGACGCTCTGAGTGGCGGTCGGACGCCTGATTAGCTGTCGGACGCTGATTAGCGGTGACGCCTGAGTGGCGACGTCGGATGGCGGTCGGAGTGGCGGTCGGACGCCTGGAGTGGTGGCGGACGGTCGGACGCCTGGGTGGCGGTCGGACGCTTCTGGGTGGCGGTCGGACGCTGAGTGGCGGTCGGACGCGGTTCTGATGACCGGTCAGACGGACAGAAGGATGGCTTCCTTCAAGCGGGTTGTTTGCTTGTGTAAAGTATAAGACTGCACTCCTATTTCAATCCCATTTTCGCCACGCCGGGCGCCATATGGCCTACGGCGGTGGCAACATCACATTCTACAATCACTCAGAGCGACCGCCAACGGATCCGCTGCCTGCCGCTTAACTACTTTCACTCTCTGTACCTCCACAGTCACGAAGACGAGCCAAGCCACGGCGAGCTGCGGACGGACGAGATGCGGAGCTTTCATGGCAGCGAACTCGCCAGAGTGAGAGGATGTCGCCGCGCGCAAGACTCACAGACGACGCAGGCACTAAAAACACTGAATCCGATGGTGTCTTATCCAGGACCTCGTGGAACTTTGGTTGGGCTACCTCCGGATGGGTGTCAGATTCGCTGCATCGACTCAACACCGCAGCTTCAGAATGAGAACTATCAGCAGGGGGTAGTAATAGCTGAGAAGACTAGAGAGGCGGTGGCCGCCGCCCCACGGACTACGCCCCGCATTCGCCTGTCTCACGCAGACACTTGACGCTTCCCGACCGATCCTGTCCGCGCAGCCCGAGCTTCGAAGTTCATCTGTTTGAGAGCGCACTACCGACACCCTCGATCCAGCTGCTCGAGGGCTCGCCCGCCCTTTCTCGCATCTGGGGCGAGACGACGCGCGCCTTCTTCCGACACGGAGTAGGCCTTCGATAGGATCCTCGCTCGCTGGCCACGAGTATCTCGGCGCCTCGGATCGAGGTCTCACGGCGACCCTGAGCTCAGACGAGCTCGATCCGCGCTTGTAGCAGAGCGGGCCAAGCAGGGAGAGCCGCACGCCAGGGGACATTCCGAGCTCACTTCCCGCCCCGCCTGACGCCGCACGACGCCAGGGTGTCGCCGCTTCAGTTCCAGAGGGTCGCACAGTCCTCTCCTGTCACATATGGGTTCCTGTAGTCGGACCGCGAGTCGCTCAACATGCTCCTGTCCAGCCAGCAAGTCCTGTTTCCTGGGAGGAATCGACAAAGCCATGTACCAGCGTGAGAGAGACACGGGTTCCACCGTCTCTCCTGACCTCCAACACGAGCCCGGAGGAGGGAGAGGACGATGGGGCGAACGACTCGCCGCTGGCACGCCCGTAGAACTCGGACGGAAACCGGGCGCAACCCGCCATGTCGGACTCAACACGCGCGCGAAGCGAGCAAGCGCCTCTGGCACCGGCGAGCGAACGCGGCCGAAGTTGAGCTGGAAGGAGAGCAGCAACGCCGCTTCTTCCACGAAGTTCATCCTTCCGAGAAATTTGCCGGTGCTCCTCAGCGGGCGACGCCGCCCTCCGCATCGCTGGCCGCGAACCGCGCGCAGTCGAAATCGCCGCAGCCCTCGCTCTCTATCAACGCCCTGTGGTCCATCATCACGCCGACCCGTCGGGCTGTGTGACAGCGCAGGCCCGACTCCATCGAATCCATCGCAACATTCCGCCCCACGCGAGTGTTCACGACGGCAGTCAAATGACCGAACGCCGAAGTCTACCTCTCTCAAGGCTCTGCCGTAATCCCGAGCGGCAGTGGATACCGCGGGCGGAGGCGCCGCGCCACTTGCCGCCGAACAGACACTGTCGCAGCCTCGCCGACGACAGGCCTTCGCAGGCGCACGGAGCAGTTGGGGTAACGGAAGACGCCGCCGGCGCCCGCCGCTGTCCACCCGCGCCAGAGAAAAATGGTACACCAGGTAAGCGGCCGGTCCACTCTAGCGCCAGATCTTCCACGCGGCCGGGCCGAGCACCACCCCGCGCCCGCGGATCTCTCCGCCGCCGCAGGGTCGCTTCCATCACCGCCAAGCGGAGTAGCATCGCTGGAGGCGCAGGCTTCAGGCGACAGAGACAACACCAACAACAGCGACAGAAGGGTCCAGGCTATCGCGACTTTCAGCCACGGCGGCGCGCGCGCGCCTTAAAGTTCATTCTAGTTTTGTGTAGCCACGGTACACGCGAGACCGCGGCGCGACACCAGGGACACCGCGGATCGAGGCTGTCACTGTGATTAATACGATAGTGCCGCTGGCGCTGCGGCACAGCGCCGGAAACGCCGAGACTCAATCGAAACGACCTGGAGCGATCGCCGCCTCTTCTTCGCTCGATCCGATCGCCGGCCCATCTCTGACACGCCGTTGTCCAGCAGCGAGGCTCTCCGTCGCAGAGACGACGCGACCCCACCGCCTCGCTGAGCACAAAGTTCGCCGACGCGATCCGAGTCCGCCGATCCGAGCAGTACAGCCGAGCGAGGTCCTCGCGATTGTCTCCGCTTAGCAAACCCAGGCCCTTCGCGCCTCTCTCCTGGAGGCGAGGACTTTGGTTTTCGGGTGCGAGTAGAAGCCCGGCACGGCTGGAGAGCGAAAGGAGGAGGCCCTGAGCCGAAGGAAAACGGTTGCATGTTACACGGCACCTTGATGTCCATCGCCCCGTGGTCCACCCGATAATCATCTTGATCAGTATTTCGCCCTGTAAAGACGACACGCCGACACGGCAATCGGGCGACCTGTGCCTCCCGGAGGCCAGCTTTGAGCCGCGCGATCTCCCAGCTCGAGGCAGGGACCCGAGCCCCTGATGCACTCGAGGACGCTGGAAGACAGCTGCGCGCGGCGGTCCAAGGCCCCGCACGCCCCGGGCGCGCGGCGCGTCCGCGGAGGCGACCGGGCCAGCGAGCCAATACTCCTCTTCTTCGTAAGCGCCGCCGCCTCGAGAGAGCGTGCCGCCTCCAAGAGGCTCAGCAGAACCGCCTGGTTCGACTCTTGGGCGACGGGCACCGAGGCCGCGACCATCACGCTGGTGCTCGATTCGCCGACTCTTCGCAAACAGCATTCTCTCTGTGTCTCCTTCTCCTTTCCTCTTCCCCTTCGTTGTACGCCGTCCGTCACAGCGCCTATCGCGCGACCTGTCGATCCCGGACGCGCCTCGATCCTGCCGACGCGCTCCGCAGCATCGCGAGCGCCGAGACGCAGATCCTTTCCCCGACGCGATCCACATTTAAAGCCACCACGAGTCGCCTTCGCGATCCACTTTGACCGCCACGGCGCGAGCCCCGTGAGGGATGGACTGTACGGTTTCGCGCATTCCTGCAGGGTCGCTACGCCTCGAACGAGTCGCCCACGCTCATGTCGGAGGAGAGGCCGAGCCTCAGGTTCGAACCCCGGGACCTTGACGAAACTGCGAGCGAGCGGCACGCTGTCGTCCGCGGCTGGAAAAACATGCCCTCGCAGCTTGTACAGGCCGCCCACTCGAGCGCGAGCGACCTCGCCCCAAAGCGGCGCTCGAGTACCGTAGTAGAGGGTCCCGTGTTCGCCGTGGCGGAGTCTATCGCGAGCGAGAGTTCCGTGAAGAAGGGGAGTCCGGCGGCCGAACGTAGTCGAGGTAACCCAACGAGTACCGAAACCCCACTTGGCCATGTCGGAGACGATGAGGGCGAGCTCGCGCTGACGGAGTACACTCGGCTGGAATTGGAGGAGGCGCCCTTTCCGGACGTGCCTGTTGAGCATCTTCGCCTCGAGACAGTTCGCGCTGGGCTCAGAGCGGCCGAGGGCAACGTGACCACGATCCCCGCGCGATTGTTGGATCTCCAGCAGAGCTCCTCGAAGACCGAGCCCCGCCCTCTCCGGACGGCTCCTCTCGGGCAATCTTATCGCAGACGGGCTCCACGGGTCGCATCGCCCCACCTTCCAGCGCCCGCCGCGCGCCGCCGCCCGCCCGCAGCCCGCCCGCCCGTCGAAACACTCCTATCGTGGTCCAAGTCCAGAAATGCACCGTGAGAGGACACGAGCCTGCCCACGCCCAGCAAGATGATCTCGGCTTGTTCGAGTTCCCGCTGTCGAGCCACCTCGGGACCCGAGGTCCGAGGCTCCCGCCGCCGCGCCGGTTTGGGGACTCAGGTGTTTAGGCACATCGCGATCACGGCGGGCTCCGCCCCGACACACGACGCAACCCTGGTGCGGCAACGACGCCGCGCACCCGAGTAGAGGTTTGTGCTCGCCTCCGCTTGTATATTGTGTTGTTCTTCTGATCGCACAGGGTCCTGACGTTGGAGCATTTCTCGCCGTGCCGGGCGCATCTGAATCGGGCGACTCGCATTCTTGTACCTGACCCGCATGACGCCCGCCAGCACCCCAGCCGACAGCCCGGGATCAACTTCAACCTGATCCGCACAGCCCGCAACGCGCCCATCAGGGCTTCCGACCGCGCCAGATTGCACGCCGGCGCCCACCACGGCAACCCGTAGGCCGGGCTCGGGCGCAGCAGGGTATCGAGCACGCCGCAACCTCCTCTAGGCGCAGCGCGCCCTGGTTCGCTTTAGCCAACCTCACCCGACCGCTCCTCAGCCTTGGCGAGCCACAGCGCGCAAGGTCTCTTCGCCGCCCTTCCACGCACACGCCGACCGGTCGGAGCTTCCTCCGCCGATTTAATATCGCACGGGTATGCGCGACGCGCCGTCGCTTCGCCGCTCCCGGAGGCTCCCGGTCCACACGGGACCTGCAAGAGCATCACATCGCAGCGCCACGCCCAAGGGAGCCGTGGGCGACCGCAGCTCGACCGGCGAGGTCGCGAACACTCCGCCGTGGTCACGCAGAAACGCTCGGTCTTGCGCCGCCACGACCCGCAGAACTCGCCGCCCTCCGACGCGAGGCGCCGAGCGGCTCGCCCGAGACTCGAGCGCCCAGTCGCTACCGCCCCGCCGGTAAGACTGACGGAACGCCTCGAGGTGCACAGGGGCGAACAGGGCCCCGCCGGGAAGCGAAACGCAGCATGTCTCGGTCGCAGTCGCAGTCCGGTGAGACTCGCCTCCAAAGACAGCCCACGCCAACGACTTATGGGGGTCAACGTGCTTCTCGCTCGCTGGTACTGGTCGAGCGTAAACGCTGAAGACGGTCGCCATCGCGCCAGCGAGTCGATCGAGGCGCACGAGAAGTCTTTCACGGTCAGCGCAGATGTCGTGAGTGTTGACGAAGAAACCCCGGAAGGAATCCTCGTGATGTTTCAACCACCCCGCACTCCAGCCGTGCTGTAGCGCGACTCGCTTGAGGACTTCACCAGCTTCGGTCGCCTCCCAGAAGCCACTTGTCCAAGCCGTCGCGTACCAGTTGAACGCAAAGATACGGTATTTGTCGTTAGCCCCCAAGGGGATCGTGGATCTTCGCGTGACTGTGAAGGTATCTCCGCCCCCGCCCACAGCGGCTCAGAGGTTTCAAGACCACATCCACTTTGGGCTCGAGGTCTTTCCGCCCGGAAGAAAGGCTTCACCACCGCGCCGAACATGCTGAGCCGTCGCGCACATCCTTATCGTGTTCAGGGTGTAGAACATGTATTCCGCCGTGTTCTCGCCATGCTGGTGAGCAGATGTCGAGCGCTGTTCACGCACTGAGCGATCGACTTGAAACCCTTCGGCTCCCCGAGAAGTACGAGCACAGCTTGCGAGACTCTCTCGCCCACGCCTGGGATCCAGGCGCTGGCGAGCCTGCCGAGCGCCGAGCTTAAAGGCTTTGGAGTCGATCCTGTCCAGCAGGCTCGCCATCGGTAGTCCCGGCTTGCCGCGATATCAGGTCGCGCAAGCGTCCCGCTGAGGATCGGGCTCTGCCCTTGGGGCAGCCGGGCCTGTGAAGCCTGCACGCTTGATGGACGCCGCTCACCCTTTGACAAAATGACCCCGGGACACTTCGCCGCCAAGCACCTGTAACCGCCACGGGGACGAGGTCACAATAGGGTGCCCCAAGGGGCACTGGTATCCGCAAACCGCTTTACCGTCCCGCCGCATTCCAGCAACACACCATCACCTTCTATCGCGCCGAGCAGTAGTTCGCTCCGCCGCGCAGTTGCGCAGATTGCCCTTGTCCAACACGCACGCAGGTCTGGCGCGATCACCGAAGCGATAGCCGCGCGACGCTGAGCAGTCGCACGATGACGAACAGCAAAAGACGAGACATCGAGACCACGGCTCTCTCTCTCTCGGCACAACGGGGACCTCCCGGGTTCGCTCGATTAACGGAATCAGTTAATTGCAGAGAGGATCGACGACCGCCGCAGCGAGCGCCCGGCTCGATGACATCCCCTCTGCAGACGCCGACACCCGATCCTCTCCCGGGACCGGGGCGCAGGACGCTCCTGAGTCTGTTCGACGGAACGGGCAGCATATGCAGGCCGTTCCTCGCCGCGGGATGGGACGTGCGGAGGCTCGACGTCGACGGTAGCCACGGCGCAGACATAGTCGCCGACATCAGGAACTGGGACCCGCGAGACTGGTCCGACCCGCCCCGACGTGATATTCGGGGCCGCTTTGCGAGCATTACAGCTCCGCCAGAACGAGAGCCAAGACGCCCAGAAACCTGAAGCTCGCCGACTCCCTGGTGCGGAAGACCGTGGAGATCATAGAGCACTTTCACGCCGCCAACCCCCGCTTGCAGTTCTTTGTGGAGAACCCCGACACCAGCATGCTCTGGAAGCGCTGGGTCTCGACAGGCTCTACGGGACGTGAGCAGGCACTACGCCAGCGCTCGCGGGCGCAGATGAACGGAGTCAGGGGTAGGAAGACCCACAGGGACGTGATCAGATCGAGACGCAAGGCCTTCGGATCGGATGCGACGATAGCCGCGTGGTCAGGCTCGACTACTGCACGACGGCACCAACTACAGGAAAAGGACCCGCTGATGACCAACAGCCTTTCAAAGGCACCTTTGCGAAAGGAAGTGCCCTGGGTTCAAGGATGGCAAGCACGGAAGCCGCCAGCGAGGGCCAGACTGCATTGAAGACCGGAAGCGCCAGCACACCCTGGACGAGCTGCACGCTGCACCGACCGACTGGTGGACACGATATTCGAGCATGTAAACAAAGCGGAGCTACCTCGACTCAAGGCATCGCCCCTTGTGTCCGAACCCCAGTTGGCTCCGCCGGCTGCTCAGCTCCTGAAATGTGATAACCTGACACAGTGTACGTGTTTCATCTGAGTAGCATTAGGAATGCATGCTTTATGATGTGAAAGAAAGAAAGAAATTAAAAACTCCATGAAACACATGCATGCTGTGGGCTTTATTTCGTGATGTACTGTTGTTCCAACAGAAAGATGCAGTGCACGGGAATGTTACATTTACAACGGTCGGTAGCGTGCCTTCGAGCAGTGCAGTGACTGCTACTAGAAAGTGTTGCGCTTACAGCAATACAGACAACGGTTGAAAAATGCCTTTACAGAAGCGTGAATGAAATGCGCACGCCCGTGAGCACGACACACAGAGTTACGCTGCCAGCAATCCTTTTCGCCAGTCTCTTAGCCTCGGCAAATCGAGTCGCGTGTCCAACGCAGCTCCGTGATCCTCCTCACGGCACAAAACACTTCGCCACGGTGTGCGTGGAAAACACCAAGGCTCCCAACCTGGTTTTGGAATGTATCCTATTGTGCACCGGCACGGTAAGTCTCGACCTCTCGCTGGCTTGCACGCACATCAAGCCCGATCCGCTCTTCCTCACGGTCACAGGCACCCCATAGCTCGCCAGTCTCAGAGCCTCGCCTCCACCCGCCGATCCGGGCCCCGCCCTTTCGACCGCTGGTCCCGACGGGCAAAACGAGGCGGCCGCGATCGCGCTTCCCGACGATCCTCGCGAAACGATCTCCGAGCGACGCCGCGCCCGAGGTGATGGGGTTGGAGGATAGACCCACGGACAGGGAACGCTGGTCCTCGGCGCTGGTCCTCGACGCCATCCCGAACGCTGAACGCACTCCACGATTCAAGGCAGATCCTCTTTCCCACACCCGCAGCCGCGACGCACTTTCTGAACGAGCACGGGCCCTGTCCACCGATGAGCGCTGGCCGAGCGGTCGGGCTCCCGAGCCTCAGCTGCCGAGGACAGAGGTCTCGCCCCTCGAGCGATCGAGCCTCTCAGCTCGCACAGCCCGCAGCGCGAGGCCTCGGCTGGGTACGAGCAGAGTGTACCCGAGGGACGCCTTTTCTATCTCCTCCAGGAGAGGCCTGTATGCCTCTATCCCCTCAAAGCTGCACAGTTCGGTCGGCAGGTACCACAGCAGCCTCATGCTCAGCTTGGGCTTCGAGACGGCGGCCCTCTGGTACACGGCGATCTTACCCAGCGAGTCTCCCAAGTTCGCGAGATCGCCCGACCCTCGAGCTCGCTGGGCGCTCACCTTCGCCAATCTCAGCAGGGACTCGCAATGGCCGCGACCGCGCTGGACACCAGGGCCCGGGATACCGAGGTTTTGGTCGAACGATCCGCCCCGCTGGAGAACCTCGCGCTGCAGCCCAGACAGCACTTGAGGTCCACGCCCAGGTTCAGCCTGCTCACGGGCCTCCCGGCAGGAACACTCGCTGTAACACGCGCCGGAGGGGTTCTCGAGCCGAAGTTCCTCGCGAGGGTACTCAGGTGACCCTGAGGTGACCGTACCTGGGCGCACCACCTTGCCGGTGTCCCGGTCCACGGGTCCTCCATGAGCAGGACGGGTTGATCGAGCCCCACCGCCCGCAGGCAGGCAAAGGGCCCACGGGGGCGGCGCGGTTCAGGCAGTAGTTCACTGTCGCTGAAGTTCACCCGCCGCCGACGGACGGTGAACGCGTAAGGGAACGCCTTGGGGCCGCCAGTCAGAGTTCCAGCTAGGTTGTTGAACTCGTGGTAGGTGTAGTTTCGCGACGGAGCGGCTTCGCCAAACAGCGCGAGCGAGCGCGCGCCCTTCTCGCCGAGCTTCTTTCCTCCGCCTCGCTTCTTCGCCGCGGCCCGCCTCCGCCATCGGAGGGTGTTCCCAGCCCGATCTCGATCCGCTTCAGCGCTGGGGCGACCGAGATCTCCCACCGCCGCGCGCCGCCCCGCCCCTTCTCGCCGGGCCCGCTGCTCGCCGCCCCGCCCGCTTCGCCGCCGAGGAGCTACCCCGGTCGGCTCGCCGCCTCCCGAGGGCGTTCGGGCCGCATCTCGACCGGGTAGTTCCACTTCGAGAAAGAAGCGTGATCGAACCCACCAGAGGAGTGCCGTGAAGGGCCGCGGCTCCTCCGCGCCCGATCGAGCCAGCCCCGGGTCCGCCACCTCTTTCTCCCCCGGGAGGCGCGCCCGCGCCGGACGAGTAGTACAGCCCGAGAGCGCGATCGAAAAGCGCCGAGTGGTGCGCGATGTCGCATTTTCTCGAGCATCTCCTTCACCGAGGCGATTTAAGAGGAGCGCAGAGCGGAGCCGAGCTGCAGTTCTTGCCTTCCGAGCTGCTCCCGACGCAGTGCTCCAGGAAGCGAGAGCACTGAACGCCCTTTGACGCGCAAGACACCGGAGAAGGTCGGCTCGCGAGACCGCGCTGTCCAGGGCGACCGAGCATGGGGTCCGATCTCGGCGAAAGCGCACGCCTCGACCGAGGACGCAGGCCCTGGACGAGGATCCCCTCACGGTGAGCTCCGAAGGGCCCGACGAGGAGACTCGCGCCGGCCCAAAGCTCGACGACGACCTCGCCGACTTCGCCTCCCGCCGCAGGTTTAGGACGCGCCGACGTGTTCCAAATGTGCCATTCGTCCGAGGCGGCCCCCCTGGTGAGGTAGCAGGCCGTGGTCGAGTCGGCTTCGGTTGACGGAACGGAGCCCGCGGGCGGCCCGCTCGCCGCCGTCCTCTTGAAGCCTCGCATCTGCCGCAGCCGAGCCTCGACCGAGGCGCCGAGGGCAGGTCCGGTCCGACAACCAGGTGGACGGAACGAAGACTGAGAACCGCGGCCGCGCGCACCTTTTATCACTCAGCTGCGCTGGCCGCAGCGGGCCCGAACGGATAGTGAGCGATCGAGGCCTCCTTTGCTACATCTCTCCATTTTCCATTTGCACGACCGCGACGGAGCTCCGCGACGCACGCAGAGAACGAGGCCGCAGGTGTCCCCGAGCGCCGCGCTAACTTCGACATTTTCTGGTGACAGTCGGTATTGTGGGCCGCGGGCGATCGCCCGCACATGTAACACCACGACTGACCGGTCAGCGCCACGATCCCACGCGATAACTCCCGCGTCCGGGACGATTCCAAGCGCTGGAACCCAGATGGCTTCGGGTGGGCCACCAACCCTTGGCGAACCTCGCTGCCCGATCTCAACCGCGAGACGCCCGCTGTGTAATTGGCCTTGAGGTAGGGACACGCCGCCGCTAAAGAAGGCGTGCTGGTTTAGGAAAGTGTCGCCTGCACGCATTCGAGACGATCAGCCCGCAGCTGAACAGCGTGAGCGCCCCTACCCCGTGTGTCATGTTGAGGGATCGCCCAACCACTCGAACCCCGCCGAGCGGAGACAGGGCACGGTTGCTCGACGACGGGCGCCCGCGCCGCTCTTTCCTCCGAGGCAATCCCAGCATTTCGCGCGCGGCGCGAACCCGACTCGCCTGGCGGCACGCTCCGCCTCCGCCAGTGTCGCTCATCCACCGGAGCCGCCGGGCAGCGAGACGCCAAGAACGGGTCCAGCCCACGGGCACGCATTCGTCCGCTTTTGTAGACAATGTCGCTGAACATCGCCGGGTGCCAGACTCATCTTTTCCCCGCCAGCCATCAGCGCGGGTCTGCTCTCCTCAGCGATCTGCTCTCCTCAGCGAGGACAGATCCTCTTACCTGATTTTTCACCGTTTGAGGTCCCACCGATCGTGAGAGAGAGCGTTTAGCGACAGAGGTAGGGGTAGGGAATCGAAAACGAAGGGTGAAGGGCTAAGAACGAAAGGGGAAGAGGAGTGTCAGAAGCGGTAGCAGGACAGCAAAAGAAAAAGAAATCACACTCACGCCGTTACTAGAAGACAAAAAGTGAATGACGGACGATCCCTTGTAGCCCGGTCGAAAGTGTACGCTCTGTTTTCAGGGTTCCCGCGACATGCCCAAGATCTTTCGCTGGGCGGTCGAAAGACGGCAGCTGCTGCAGCTCCTCCATCGCCTCTTTCCACACCGACTTCAGCGTGGTGCACATGTTCTTGTTCTGAGCCTGCACCATGACGCCAATGTCCAGGTGCAGGAGCACCGCGCCAGTATCGCCTTCATGACCAGACTCTTGCCGCACTGCCTCGCCAAGCACAGGGTGTACGGGTTCGCGCATCGAGAGAACCCTTCTCCACTCGGTACAGGTGGCTGAGCGCGGGTTCGGTGGTGGTCGAGCTCGGAGCCCAGGGCTCCAGTCCCAGCGCGACAGAAGAGCGTGCTTGTGTCTGAAGAGGAGTCCCCAACTGCGCCTTCGTGACGCCCAGACCACCGGAAAAGCTCGAGCTGAAAGGGTTCCATGCGCATGCCTTTCACTTGGAAATATTCAAAGACCCCTCTATCATGCGCCGGAAGCGACATCAGGCGCCCGACGCTCCTCCGCCGGAGCCCCGCGCTTGGAGCTCGCGCACCCTGGCCTTGGCGCTTCCATCCCAAGCTCTCAGATTGACAGAACGGCTTGCGCCACGCGATCCGCCGCCAGGCGCCGACCGGAAGCCCTCTCGCTCAGAGCGCCGCGCCGCCCCCCCGTGGTCCTTGAGGAGCCTGGCTCACGCAGTCTGCTGCCACCGCTTAAAGACACCGACGACCCAAGGTCTCGAAAGGGATCGACGGCTCGCCGAGCAACCACTGATGTCCTCGCGTTCGCCGACAGCGCCTGGGGTTCGCCGCCGCGTCCGGTCGATGCCGGGAGGGGAACGGAGACGGCGTCGCGCTGTGTCCGCCCGAATGCATCACGGCAGCGCGCCGGGCGTGTCACTCGTCCGAGGAAGAGACGCGCCCTCTAGATTCACGGTGGCGGAGTTCACGCTGCCGCCAGGGTTCACTTCAGGTATTGCTGGTTGTTCTCAGGTGTCCCGCGGCGCAACGCAACGCGCTCGCGATACGGGGGAGCCGGAGGCGAGCCGTTAACCGATCGAGAAGCGATCCGAGCGAATCGCGCTCTGATGTCGGGTCTCGCCGACTTCGACGACGAGGCCGAGCCGACCCGCCCGGGCGAAGAGTTGCGCCGCGACGGCATCGGGATGAGAGCGTTCTGGCTGACCACGCACGCTCGTTGGTCTGGCGTGGAGGAACCGTCCAAGACCTGAAATTTCGCGAGCTGAGGGCGCGATAATCCACGGACCGCGTTGGCCCTGTGGACCGCGAAACCAGAACTGTGCGCGCAGGGCGTGAAGGCTTCGAGCGCGGCTCACGCGGCCTTGATTGAGATGTGCGGAGAGGCTTCTCGACTGAGCCGAGGTCGTTTTTACAACTTGTACGCGAGGTACCCTTTGCCCGTGGAGACCGAGGAGAAGGCGAAGGCGGGATGCCCGGCGGTGCCGCTCGCAGGGAGGCAACCTCCTTACCGACGGCGGCGCGAAACGCCCGTGGACGAGAGGTCCATCGCCTCGAGGGAAATACGCACGGGCGCAGAATTGCTGTCGGAACTCGGGCCTATGTACGCGCGATTTGGGATTTATCAAGACGCAGTCAAGCACCGAGGGCTTTCAGAGAGAGCAGCTCTCCTGGGGGGCGGTTGGCTAGTCCGAGAGGAGCGTGCCGAACTACGCCTTTCGGCAAAGCTGAGCAGCAGCCGGTTGACGAGATGGATCGCGACTTGCGCGCTGTTCCTCTCGAACTCCTGAAGACGTACGCGTGCCCCCTGTCCGACCGGGCGCTGGGGGTAACGCTTAGGCGTTCGGGAAAGGAGATATTAACCCCGGTCTGCGGAGGAGATGAAGAAAATGGTTCACACACCTACATAAAGTCCACACTTCCAGGTCTAACTAGAGAGAGAGAGAGAGAGCCACACACGACTTTAAGAGAGGCGAGGATGGAAAATATAAAACCGCTATGGACAGCTCGCCCCGAGCACAAGCATTCAACAGTATGATCCAGGTGATGAAGGGTGCGAGCGCGGGATGCTGGAGTATCGTCGAGTCGAACCCCGGAACTCGGGAGAATTTTGACATCTGGGTCCGAGGTAGAGGCTGCACGGTCCAGTACGTCGTACGCCAAGTCGACGACAGCGCGACGAGCCGTTCTTTCCTCTACACCTTGTCGAGGTTCAACGACATTCCCATCGCGGGCCCACACGCGAGACGA
Organism: Channa striata; assembly: GCA_033026295.1. NCBI lineage: Eukaryota > Metazoa > Chordata > Actinopteri > Anabantiformes > Channidae > Channa > Channa striata. The sequence goes on from JAUPFM010000111.1 coordinate 96,988, forward strand.
CATCTTGAGCTGTGCAAAACGACGCGCTTCCTGGACGACGGGAGGACGCCGCGCGACATTTAAATGATACGCCGAGCGGAGAGGGACCCTGCGGGCGCTGGCAAGGAGACCGAGGCCTTCGCCGCCGACGGGCGCCAACACAAGAGGCTCACATCTACGCCGACCCCGCAAACGGCTCGACGGCACCGCTTCATCTGGCCAAGGAGATTTGAAGGGTCTGGCGAGGGGCATGATGGACATGACTCTTTCGAGTGGCGCCACCGCCGCCAGAGGGCAGCGAAGTTCGATCCCACGCCGCCGCTGCTCGATCCGAACCTCCCGAGGTACGGAGGGACCTCAAGCCCAAAGCGCCGCCGCCGCTGGCCCCAAGACGCACGCCGAGCCGAGGTTTCGTTGAGCCTCCGACCGCCCGCAGGGATTTGAAACCTCGACGACCACGGACTTCGACGGAGCAAGACCGACGACGCTGAGACGGGCTGTCGAGGCCCGAGTCGACTACGCAGGATTGTTACGATCCGGGTTTTCGCGCCTCAGCGCAGATAGCGCCGCCGCCACCGCTTCCCTTTCAGAACAGACACGATGCATGTTTTTCCTTGCCGTACACCGACTGGATTTGGCTTCATATTAAAGTACACAAGCACGGGCGACCGAGGACCAGAGGACTGCAGGCGAAGCGGTATGGACGCCGCAACTGACCGCGAGAGCACCCAAAGCTTAACCGGTCAAAAGCCAAGGATGACAAACCTCCTGGGTTCTCAACGGACATTGTGGAAGAGTGCTTGAGGAAGTACGCCACCGCGGACCGAGAAACTCAAGCGATCTGAAGTTTTCATGTTCGCCGCCTTACCCGAGAGCGCGCGAGCGATGCAGCTTTCGGAGAGGTTGATCCAAGCCCATTCGAAACCACAAAGACCTTGTCGCGCTGGCTGGTCAACTACTCGCGCGCTGGGTGCTCGGGAGCGGCGGCGGCGACGACGACGACGACGACGACGATGACGACGACGCCGCCCTCCAAGCGATCCAAGAGCCCCGACACGCCAGATCGCACCGGCGGTGCTCGCGAAAAGCTGCTCCGCGCTACTCGTGGGTGCAAGCTGGGGGCGAATTGCTGCCCGCGCCTCTTTCGGACAGAGCGACGCAGGTCGAGCTGAAACGCGATCCCGGTAAGGCACCTGCCCTGCGAGACGAGCCTTCCCGGAGAGAAACGAACAGGGGAGGGTGAGCAAGTTGGAAAGTTTCAGGTGGCGACGTTTCTCCCGCCCGCCGCCCGACTTAGAGAAGTATGATATGTATCGCAGATTTTACCGAGAATCCCAGGGGCTTTTACCATGTGAAGAGTCTGTCAAAATCGAGGTCCTCGCCTGTCGGTTCGCGCAAGACGGATCGCCGCTCTCGCGGTCGGAGCGACAAGGGCCCTGGGGCGTTGCCGGGCGGCACTCGCTTAGACCGACGCCTCCAGCTAGCGATCAGATGTGAAGAGAACTCCGCCGCATGCACTTGCGAATGGACACGGCAGATGTCTCTCACCCGAGCGCTCCTATCAACTCCTCTGCCACTCGACCACGCCCACGCCCTTCACCCAGGTCCAAGACCGAGGAACTTCGAGCAAGACTGCAGGGCGCCCGGGGGACCCCGCCGAGCGCAGGCACAAACAGACCCTTCGGCCTCTAGACCACGTGGATAGCTACCTCCCGATAGAAAAGATGTTCTCCGACGACACCGCTGACTCACAAGAACGACAACGCCGAGGACCGCGATCGAGACTACGAGGAGGTAGTAGCGCATATGCAAAACCAAGGTCTGTACTTTGAAGACTTCATAGGGAGGTGGAATAAGCCCGCAGTTGTTGGTTGCGACGGACCCAAAGGTGTCGATTCAAGACAGCACCGACGACGACAGACAGACGGAGGGCCCGCTCGACCCGGCGCCGCCAGCCGGACGCGGGAGCGAGGGCGCTTTTTCTTTCAAGAGGGCACCGACTTCGAGAGAGACGCAGGTCTCCGGCTCGCCCCGGGCGGTCTTCAGCCGGACGCGGGGAGCGAGGGCGTCTTTTCTTTCGAACGTCAGCCGGACGCGGGGAGCGAGGCCGTTTTGTCTTTCGAACGTCAGCCGGACGCGGGGAGCGAGGGCGTCTTGTCTTTCGAACGTCAGCTGGACGCGGGTAGCGAAGTCGTCTTTTCTTTCGAAGAGGGCACCGACTCCGAGAGAAACGGAGGGCTCTGGCTCCACCTAGACGGTCGTCGGCCGGACGCTGGGGCGCAGGTCGCCTTGTCTATCCAAGAGGGCACCGACCGCAGAGAGAGACGGAGGGCTCTGGCTCAACCTAAGCGTATGGATGCCGAGCGAGGTAGTCTTTCATTTCAAGACGGCACCGACCGAGAGAGACGGAGGGCCCGCTCGCCCCAGGCGGCCGCCGGTCGGACGCGGGAACGAGGGCGCCTTATTTACGTAAGAAGAAACACGCTGAACCGGAGGGAGCGGACCTGGTCGCGTTGTGGCACAAAGACTTTCTAGTCGAGTCCAGTCCAATTGATGTCATGTGTTTTTGTCTGTTTTTGTCTGTTGTTGTTTAACGCAGTTGATCGCTTTCATGTATTCGGTCACATATTTCCCAATCTGTGTACGTAATTCAATAAAAATCCAAGGAGGGGAATTTCTAAAAGACCGCTCTGTGTGCTGTTTTATCGAGGTTCGCGTGTCTTCTCACGCTTCTAACGGGTATCACGATGCATGCAGGGACGTTTTTCTCGCTTGCTGTGACACTAGCTCCCGCAGAAAGTCTGGAAATTTGTATAGACGGAGGGACGGAAGCAGGCCCACAGACATTTTTTATTCGTAAAGGTCTTTATTACACACATACACACACACACGACAGAAGAACCGTGATACATCACGCAATACACCCTTCGCAGACGCTGACCGCTCTGTCCTCCGTATCTCGCCCCTGGTGTGGCAGAGCAGCAAGAACGCTGGAGAGCACGCCGCCTCTGGTGTATTCCCGCCGACGGACCTCTTGCCTCCGGGTCGTGACGCTGCCGCAGCCCTCGAGGACTCTGTTATCACGATCGCGCCATCTCGCCCTCAGCTTACCTAGGAGCCGCTTTCCCACCCGCGCGGCGCCTTGTCCGCGAGCCTGTCCTCCGGGAGGGTAATCGCATCGCGGGCCTCCAGCACTCGAGCCGCCACGTCCGTGGCCAGGTTCGCGCCCTTACGCGAACGCATGTACATGTGCACGTCCAGGGTCGAGCCCGTCCTGTTGCTGGAACCCGAGCCCCGGGAGGCGCCGAGCGCCGCTTCCAGCGCCCTGTTTTTCGCGGTGGCCTCGGCCAGCACGGCGTAGCCGAGGGACATGACGCAGTCGCAGTAGCGCAGGGTTCCTCTCTCGATGGCCGATACCGCGCTGAGCACCATGGCGAGTTTGTTCTTCGCGCTCACGTGTTTACCCAGCACGCATCGCTGTTGCTCTGGCACCACTTGCTGTAGAAGAGCACCCTGAACCCTGAGCGGCCAACGAGTGTTCGAGCAGGTCCTTCACATCCGCCAGCGAAGTTCACGAGGTGTTCTGCTCAACACCACCACCACTGGAACCTCTTTCCACCTGGTCCTGGGCAACAGGATTCTCAGCAGCCTCACGTGAGCGCCAGCAGGGCCACAGACGCCTGGTGACCTGATCCAAATCGCGAATCTCCATTTCGGCCCAGGGCCATGATCTGAAAGAAGGACAGGGTTTAAGTCATAAACGCGCACACACACGCATGAGTTATTTAGCTCTTTCCAAGAAACTGTTTTCAGACTCCCTTCCCGAAAGCGTGACCCGACATGACGCCTGTCCTGGGTGCAGGACGGCTCGAGAACATCTCCTGACCTGATGAGAATGCCCTGGAGCGCTGCTCTCTCGTTACGAGTTCATGATAGCCCTGGCTTCGCTCCGCGCAACATGGATTTCTACCCGCTATGGACCGCGGGCAACTCAAGACCTCGCACAGTCAGATAGTCTCGCTTCGCCGGGCGAGATGTTGGTCGCGGACGCTCTCATCTCCTCCTACAACAAACGGCGCGCGAGGGAGATCGGCAGACTCGACGCCCCTCTGCCCCGCTGTCTCTCTGGCGAGCGTTCCTTGCGAAGCCATCGGAAAGTCGCGCGCTTGCGCTTGGGCAACCGCGCCCCGAGGAGATTCGCACGCAGTGCATCTCCGACAGATCTGGGGAGCTACGAGGAGATGGTGCTGTCGACGCTGGCCTCTGTCGAACGGTCCGCGCCGAGCGCCAGTACCTGGCCCTCGCGCGCGCAGCGTCGCAACGTGAGCTCCTCCACACCGCGGGTGGCCCTCGCGATGACCGGCTGGCAGCGCAACTCGGACGGCCGCGCTTTGCGCGCAGTGGGCTCAGGCGCTGGAACTGATATCGGCTTCGCTCCCGACGAAACCGCCTTTGAGCGCCCAGGATGAGACCCGCGCGTGAGCGCCTACATACGACCATCATGGACATATCGAGGAACCCGCCGCACCGCCCCGCGACGCGGGCAACGAGCGAACCGCCCCGACACGGACACGCCTTCCAAGACCTGCTGGTCTCGGGCCTGAGGGGGACCTGTCGCGACGCCGAGGGAGCGCGATATCTCGCCTCAGCCGCCAGGGCGCTCGCGACGGAGAGCGAACGGGTCGACACTTACCACCAGATCGCCACCGCGAGCTCCCACGGCACAGCAGACCCCGGCGCAGGACCTGGAACCTCCTCCGAACGCCGGGTCCAGGCACAGGTAGGCCCTGGTCACGGGGATCGGGCCACGCCCTTGAGCTCCGCAGTTGTTGGAGAGGAACCTGTTTATCACAGCGGGCCGAACGGAGCCGCCGCTGCCGCCCTTCACGCCCGAGGACGGCGCTGCTGCTGCCCGTGACTCGCCCGAACCCCTTGGGCGCCACATGTTCATGAGCTCCCTGAGGTGCCCGCTCACCGATATGTGCTGAGGACAGTACACGCCGAGGCAACAGCACGTGAGGCCCGGATCCTCTCGTGGTACCTGCACTTGAAACTTTGCGACACGACGCGGGTAAGCGGGCTCGCCGGGTCGCCGCGGGATGTCCGCCACTTTGTTCAGCCACGGGTGTTGTTCACGTGGCTGGTGATGTGCACCTGCTTCCGCCCCTGAACGCGATGTTAGGCAGCACGCCAGCAGCACTTTGGAGTTCACGGGCCCACTTCGCCTACCAGGATGAGGTCCGCGCCTGTCCTCTGCTGGCCTGCGAGGATCACAAGGGAAA